>JAQIWD010000445.1:0-21468 GCA_034694825.1 Anurida granaria
TTCAGGGTACACAGGATGCTGATTTACTTCCGGGTACTGCTATGAACGGAGAGTTCACCATTACGGTTACGGACAATGCTCAAAACTTCAACTTGTGATCATCATAATCTTACGCTCATCCAATATTCTTCCCATTTCAATACCCACTTCAACGTTTTTATTACTAATTCTTTGGGGTCAGCCTCTCTGTACCTCCGCCCAGTAATTATCTTGGCAAAATAATAAGTTCACTCACCATTCTCAATAATTAAAGTTGTGAGCCAATTCAAATTAATCCAATAATGTTTCCAGTGACTTCAATCTCATTTTGCAAAATTAAATAAGAGTCGTCATGCGTAAATCGACGTAATTAATAACGCAATACCTGTACATTCCCATTTGCTTTTTTTTATTCCCTGCCAATTCACAATAATTTGAGTACATAACATCAAACTTGGTTAATTTTTTCTGGAAATGATATCTAGGTACAGGGAGCTCATTACATGACGGAAGAGGACACCCGGTTTATACTTTACCTCACTGTCTTCCCGAGTCCGAAATTGGAAATCCCGTAGTATGTGGGCCATGCACAATTTCATTGTCTCATTTGCAAAGCGTGCACCGGGGCAGTTCCTGGGCCCAAATCCGAAAGATGCAAACGAATAGTTGTCCAGCGTCTTCTTCTCCTCACCCATGAACCGTTCTGGTTGGAATTCCTCAGGGTTTGGGAACAGTTCCGGATTTCGGTGGTATGCCCAGACAGGGAGCATCACAATGGTTCCTTTCGGTAACCTCAAGCCTTCATGTTCCCAGTCGTTGGTGCAGATTCGCTCAGGTCGAATAAATGGCGGAACCAGGCGAAGTGTTTCCTTGATGCATGCTCCAAGGAATGGCAATTCCGAAATGGATTCAAGCGTCACTTCCGCATCTGAATTGTGATGACCAAAGAACGCATCCACTTCACTTGTGACCCTTTCATGAATGTGCGTATGAGTAGCTAAGAAGTGGAGTAGCATAACAATGCCAGTGATAATGAAATCATACGCTGCAAGGAAGAAACCACCAACTGCCTGGGCTAGGATCGTGTTCTCCGTAATTCCAACTCTCCGGTACTCGGGCGACTCCAGCAGTTCCAGCATTTCACTCAATTTATCCGCCAAGTCGTTTACCTTCCGTCCGCCACCACCGTCCTTGCGCTGCTTGTGTCGTTCCCTCATGACGCTCCTAAACGTTTCCGCCACTTTGGAAGAGCCCGAATTCTCAAGCGTCGGGGTAAATTTTGTGAGGAACGGGAATGTCACTGAAAATTTTAAAAATCGGACGCTGGCATAGCAGGTTTAGCTCGTGACAACTTTGCACAAAAATTTACGTGACAGCTCCTACCTTCGTAGACCTAAGAGAAATTCAACGGAGACCTTATGGTGGTTGGTTGATGTATTACGTGCTCTTGAACTGCTCATTGATGCTACTGAATGACTCTGATGCCAGAAAATTCCCAACGCTACTGCTTGATTCTCAAAGTCAAAAGGCCTTGAAATTATGCCGCTTTTCCATTCCAAAGTTTTGACCACGCGTAACCATGGCACCCTTCTGTTTCTCACTTTCTTGGTTATTACTACAACTTTCTCTAATAAAATGTACCGATTATTCGCTGTGCTTTGAATTCCCGTCTTGTTTTCCGATAATTATTAGGAAGGATACATTTTCTGGAAAGCAATAATTATTTGGAGAAGCTTGTAAAAGGGAAGTCATTTTGATAAAAAAAAAAAAGCGAAGATCCGAACCAGAGGTGGAAGATTTGAGTAAGTTTGAATGTTTTTTAGATTTGAATGACCGTTAATTTTAATTTTGTTCAAGTAATTTTTAGAGCTAGGCCTTGGCCATGTCGTCAACGTTGCAAAATTACCAAGTGCTCGAAACTGTTGGAGAGGGTGCCCACGGGATTGTGTTGAAGGCACGACACCTCGGGAGCGGAAAGATTGTGGCACTCAAGAAGGTCACCCTGAAGAAAACGTCAGTCGAAGGGCTCCCCGTTCAAGTAATTCGGGAAATCAAGGCGCTCCAGTATCTCAGACAGCATGAGAATGTGGTAGCCTTCAAGGACATGTTCCCCCAAGGGGCAAGCGTTGTGCTCGTCTTTGAATTCCTTCCGTCAAATCTCTGGGAAATATTGGACGCTTACAAACTGACAGGCCCGCAGGTCAAGTGCTACATGTCCATGCTGCTAAAGGGGGTGGACTTTATTCATGACAACAATATCATTCACAGGGTAACATTCTATTCCTATCCCCCAAAATTAAAGACGCTTTAGGCGTGTAGGCGTGAGTGATTTATTTATTTTTGATTCTTAGGATCTCAAACCTGCAAATTTGCTGATTTCTGAGACTGGCCAACTAAAGATTGGAGACTTTGGGCTATGTCGCCTACACTTCCGAGGTGAACGCCGAGCGTATTCACATCAAGTTGCTACAAGATGGTATCGCTCTCCAGAACTCTTGTACGGGGCAAGATTTTACGACGAAGGTTTGGATTTGTGGAGCGTTGGGTGCATTTTTGCAGAAATGCTGACGGGAAGTCCATTGTTTCAGGTATTATTTAATTTAACTTAATTACACAGCAGATCGAATGAAGTTCAGAGCGACTGGTTTTTGCAGGGTGAGAACGATATTGATCAACTCTACAAAGTTATTAGCAGTTTAGGGACGCCAAATGAAGAAGTTTGGCCAGGACATGCCGAGCTCCCGGACTACAACAAAATTTCATTTTCAAAAATGAATCCCATCGCATTGCAAGACTTGGTCAGTTCAGATGTCCCTCATGCGGTTGAACTTTTGGACAAGTTCCTACTTTACGATTCATCAAAAAGGATTCAAGCAGCCAAGGCAAAAGCTTCATTTCGCGATAAATACAAATGGTAATTTTTTACTTTTGAATGTTTTTAGGCACTGACTCACACGTTCTTCCATCAACCGCAATTAGCTTGCCCTGTCATGGGCTTACCAACAATCCCCCAAAAGAAGGCAAGCAATCTAAACAATGGGTCTCACCAATGGAATGATTTTGACGCTGATCATTACTCTGAAAATCTCGTTCACGTGGATTCAGGGAACAGTGGTCTGATTTAAGTCGGTCGCCCCATACCGTTTTGAAATCATACAAGTTACTAAATCTTGTATTTTATTCTTACTTCGTTAAAATAAATTAGATATAATACAGACAATATATTATTCAAGGATATTCTATATATATATATGCAGATATTATACAAATTCTATGAGATTTTGATTAATTTGGTGAATGTGTGAGAAAGAATCTAGAGTTCAACGGGGCTCAAATTTTTAACGAACCTTCAGCTCTCTAGGCGGATTCGAGGCAAACTCCTGGAATTTTTCCAAAATCCGAGCCGTTCAAGATTTGAAAGTTACCAAGTCGACTAATTTTCTTAAGAATTCAAGTGTCTAGAGTACAGATCATGGCCAGAGTTCGTTTGGGACCGTTTCTGCATCCTTGGGAAATTGAAGAAGACACACGAAGCAGGGTCGCAGTGTCTCCAAACAAGCTTCCCAGAATGTACAAAAAAAAGCCTCTTTTCTGGATTCAGAACAAATTTTCGAAAAGGGAGGTGGAAGGGTTCCTATCACGACAATAATGGCTCATACCTCTCGAGTTAATTATAATTCTTGGGAGCAGGCAGTTGGAGGATTCCAGCCACACAGTTGCCTCTTCCCTGGATCCATAACAATTTTTGGAAGCTGGCTGGATTCAGGACAATTTTTAGAGGTTGTCTGGATCATACGTGGGCAAGTTGCCCTCGTGCCCGCATTTTTGATTTTGCCCTCGTGCCCTCATCCCCTCCTGCCCTCACTTGGGAAGTCTGTCCTCACTACCGAAGCCTGCCCTCGTGCCCTCCCATCACTTTTTGCCCTCGAAAAAGAGGGCAAAAAGAGGGGAGGGCGCCCTCAGAGGGCTGAGTGCAGAGGGCTGAGTGCAGAGGGTTGAGTGCAGAGGGCAATTTGTCCACGTATGGTCTGGATGCAGAACAATTCTTGGAAGTGTGCGGGAAGAGAATTCCAGCAACACAGAATCCAGTAAATTTTTTGGAAGATGGCAGCAGCTAGACGTCAGCAACGCTAACTTTCTCTTTCCTGGATCAGAATAATTTTTGGCAGAGTGAGAATGGAAAAGGAATAATTTCCCTAGCATCTGAACAATTGGAAGAGGGTGGGGGAGAATTCTCAACACGACGCAGTTCCACTCTCTCCTTGTATCAATCAGACCATGTTGTGGAAGATGGCGGCATGAGATCTCCAGCCACGCAATTGCATCTTTCCTGGAATCAGTACCATTTTAGAAAGACGGACGGATTCGCAGAATTTTCTACAAGAGGAAGTTGAATCCAGAGGGTTGGCAACAATTTGGAAGAGGATCGGGGATGGAGATGTTCCAGACTTTCCAGTGTTAACCGATGCTGGCATGAAGGTAATTACTCTTGGGGTTTACCAACTTAAACTGGCATCCAGATACTCAACAGAATATCTGACTGAAGACGGGGATTACGAGAAACGAGATCTTCACTCATAGGGAGGACGAAACTCTTATCCGGGCCGCTTGGGTTTAATTCGCATAATTTGGGGGATTCAAATAGAGTTTCGCGCATTTTTTAACCTAACCTGACTTCTTCAGAATCAAGAGCTGGCCAAGCAAAACAGTGTGGGAAACTGTTTGAATCCCCCAAATTATGCGAATTAAACCCAAGCACCCCGGACCGATTCCGCCTTAGTGTTGTAATTCCAATATGACAAATTTTGACCAGTGAAACTTCTCATGTTGATTATGACAAGAGACTTAATATTTTCTAAATAATTTAGACAGGTAAGCCAACAACTCTTCATTTTTTATTTCAAGTCAACTGTTACTTGAAATGAGGGAAAAAATTAGTAATTTTTTCGGATTTTTTGGGCAATTAAGCCGTAAGGTGGTCAAGTGGAGTACGGTTTAAGCATTTCCACTTGTTTCGAATCCAGGCGTTCTTTTACCTCGATTTGGATGCAAATCACACATTTTATGTATTTTTGGACACGGAATTCGAAATTGCTATTCCGGATAATATACAGTGACAACTTTTGACCTTCAGAGGTCATCCCTTGACATATTGACCAAAACAGCGAACGCCAAGTATATCTGGATCCATACACCGTATAATCGTCAAAACTTATCAGAACAGACGTAAAATTTTCCTGTGAGGTGCATATGTTACACCCAAAGCCCGAAAACGGCCACTGGCCGTTCTACAAACGCCCAGACCTAGGTGTGGATGGGGGTTTTTTAAGACCAGCCACAACTAGTTGTGGCCCTCTTAAACCTAACCCACACCTAGGTGTGGCTATTTCGGGCTTTGGGTGTAACATATACAAAGCGTTCATTTTATTTCAAGTCGCTTTATTTTACGTGTCGCTCTTTGAACAGTTTGTTGAAGTTTCACAGATTATAGATAGATCATTATAGTTGGTTTTTGCGAAGCATAAAGCTTTTCTCCACCGGACATCGTGCATGTAGTGTGAAAAAGTTTTGCTTCATAAGATTCTCTTTTTCTATTCATAAATGTAATGTCCCACGTAAATGTAAATTCCACATTTGTCATTCGGAGGATGCAACAGATTCGTCAATTTTTTGACATTTTCTCGTTTAGTTGATTATCTTAACAACTTCTAGTAAACTAAGAATTCATGGCCACAAACTCCCTCGACTCTATTTTGTGAACGTATGGGCTTCGCAAAAACAGAAACCAAAGTGGAGAATCCCATCTTCATAATTTTATTTCTGTACGACCAAACCCTAAACAGATTTTATTGAACTGGAATTTTTGCAATAAAATTAGAATATCAATGGTACTTGCTAATAAAGTAGGACCGTTGTGACGGATGGAATGATTTAAATGCCTCTGAAACATTTATTGGCCAACCGGGTTCACAGTGATGTAATGCCACTTGTTCACTGGAAACAAAGTATTTGATTACCACAACGCGCAAAAACAAGTACATAGAATAACAGGGTCAGCCTCATACCGAACGGATCCACTGCGCTTGGTTCCCCTACTTCGGGATTGTTGTTCACAATCGCTGTAGCCTCATCGGCACTGATATGAAAGGATGAGCTGGGATCCGAAACGCGTTGGCTGTTGAATGAAAATAAAATTATTAGACAATTCTGCACTTAACTTTGTGAAAATGTGGTTGGTTATCGACGAAAATGTTTTTCTCATTGGAAGAAACTCACAGAGCCAATCCACCGTCGTTGGAAATTTCCTTGTTGGAAAGGCTGAGCCAATACTTGTGTGTCTCCTCGATCATTTTAAGAGCAAAAGCAGCATTCTTCGGCTCGCCACTAAAGGCAAATTGGTTTTCAGGTTTTCCATCCGGAATTTTATAAATTCGGAACCATTCGACGGTTGCCCTCAAATAGCCAGGCATCAGCCTCTCAATGTCCTCGATATCTGCATCATAGAATACAAATGAAGCGGTGAAAAAGGAGGTAACAATTCTGTACAATCGTGGTTCGTATTCCTTACCCTTCAGCTTCTCAGCCATTGGATCAGTTACATCGACCGCGAGTATTTTCCAGTCAGTCTCTCCTAACGGAAAAGATTCATCAAATATTAGGATGTTTATAATTTGCCAAATCAAAAAGAGTGGGAAATGTACCTTCATCAATAAGACCAAACACTCCAAGAACTTTGACTTGAACTACGGCACCACGTTTATGGATCTGTAAAATTATTTGATGATGGGAATTAATTTTAATCCACGCACGATTTCTCTGAATATTTTGTACCTTGGAACCAATTTCACAAACATCAATTGGATCGTTGTCTCCTTTACATTTGGTAGAAGCGTCAATGGCGTTAGGATTCTCCCACGTCTGTGGTATGGCTCCATAATTCCAAATATAACCTATATAAACATGAACAATTAATATGTAAATATAGTATTGAAATATTATGTATATATAACAAACCATGGTGTGGAAAGCAGTTGGCTACAAATCGGAGCTTCTCCTTCTTAATGTCTTGCTTGATTGGATTCAATGGGTCCTTCGTAGCAATCTTAAAGTGAAATAAAGCAGGGTCATCCTCGTGAAAGTTTTAATTAGGAATGAGTTAAATGAGATTTATATTTTATTCTTACTTCCATCTTGGCATTAGTCCACCTTGGTACTTCCACTACCATGTTAAACGTGTTGCAATCCTTCCCTGGAGCACGGAGTGGGATGTCATGAAATGGAGAAATTGGACCATCTTCATTACCTGAATCAAAGGAAAGTCAGCCAATTAAGGATTCGGTACTTTCATCTATTATTTCATGGGATGCTACGAATATTCGCTTAAGCTATTTATGGGGTACTACCGTACCGAATTCACTAATTACAAAATTGGGCTGAATAATCGGACGTAACCGGCTAATCATCTCCAAAGTTAGACTACCCAAAATCCGAAAGAAAAAACGAATTCGGTTGTCCTGTGCGTATCAATTACGACATAGAAATGACATTTCCGCGCTACTATGCCTACTTTCACAATAGCGGACTATCACTATTCCAGGTTATTCCTGATTAATTCCATGTCCGAAGCCTGTCTCTCGTCATTATTTAGGGGAAATGGAATTATCCTATTCCCAACATCCAGACTGCTCGGTGATTGATTGACATAGAAGGATCCGTGACATTTATTAAGTGATTTGATTGGGACTCGGTATCCTCCATACAATAATAATTATGGTCATGCTAGGCTTCAATAATTTTATCGCTGCTCCTCAATAATCGTCACACAAGTTAATGCAAGGCCCTAAATAAAAAACACCGCATTGTCTCGTGTGCAAAAGTGAATTGATGTCCTTCTCATCTTATCCTCTTGGTCAAATAAATAGGATTTAAAAATCAAATCGTGTAGGATGAACATGAATGTAAGTGTTAAATGTCTTTTAACGCGCAAAAGGAACGAGGTGATGAGACGAGAATTAGACAAATCAAATGGAGTTGGCATCAAACGTTAGGGAAAAGTTATATAGACTATGAAACACAAAATGATTAACTTTGTTTTGCGAATTTCTTTCTGACCTGTTAAGCGACCTTCGTAATTTGAAAAAAAGAAGATACCACTTGCAAGTGACGATTGCCATCGAGGGGGAAGCTCCAACCCATTAACATTCATACAAAAAAATTACAACTCTAGTAGCGCTATAAGATGAATTCCAAAGTGCCAATGTCGTCATTTGTCATTTCCGTTCTTAGAAATGAGAAGCAGAATGACAAATAGTTCCGCTCCCCTGCTGCAGCATTCCTCAACATAAGTACACAGCGACAGTTCCTTGCTGCGTTAAACACTGCCTGCAGCTAAGCTAAGTACGCCTGACTACAAAAACTAAGCGTATGCACATGCGCAGCGCCATTTAATTTGCTCGAACATAAACTTTTTTTTTTTTTTGGGTTGGGCGTAAAATTGACTTACGGAAATAAATGCGATAATCAAAGTTGTTGAGACTTCCTCTCTCCTCGATGGTGAACTTCGACATTGTGGTACGAGTGACTGCTGAAGACGAAACTCCGGAGTATTGCGAAATTCTAAGACTGCCTGTAAACACGAGACCTCCTGTCCGAACGAAGTTCCAGATGGAAATGGAGGCACTGTTTCTCGATGCTGACGTGGATAGAAGTGAAATTCCTTTCCGAACGGCGATTATCATCTTCCCAATCCCAATGGGAAGTTCCCATCATTCAGAACTGATTATCAGGTGACAGACAGGCAGGCAGGCAGACGGCTTTTTCAGCACGCAATCCCGCATACTTGTGGACTTAGGGCGCGGGCACCATCAGCTCCAATTCCAGCCTCAACGCCGCCGAATCCACAGTATCGACATTTTATAAGCTGTCCAAAAACTAAACTTCAAACAGGTCACAGGTTGGTGAATTTTCCCACCGTATGTTAATTCTGATTGTTGAATTGATTGTAATTGACAGTGGATTAAACCAATGACTGAATGATGTGGATCGTGAAATGGAAGGGCTCTGGGGGTGAAAGCGGGATAGTTTGATAATCTAAATTGATTTGATGAGAGAGAGGTCACAACTATTTTGTTCTGTGTGATCCATTTCGTGTTTGACGTACGAAAGCAAGAGTGCAGGTTGAAAAATTAAGTAAGTAAAGTAAGTGTATAGATGTTACATACCTTAGGCGTGATCCCGTGTATTCTCATTTTATTCAGGATAGCATTTAACCGTAATTAATTATGCACTGAGTTCACTATTTTGGATTTATAGTACATCCATTTTTCGTGAAGCTGCACTGCCATTGGTATCAAGGTGCGCTAATGATGAGCTTACGTCAGAAACTTGCAAAGTATAGCGCGGCTGTAGATGCATGCGGCGCACCCATTATGACCATTCGTGCGCGTAGTTGGCAAAATTAAAAAAATGAGAAGAACCCGCCTTTTGTTTTGTCTCAAAACTCCACTCTACGGTAACGTCCAAACACAAATTTTAAGAAATTACCAAGAAGTGAGTAAAAATTTATAGAAACACTCGACTCTGTCTATTCCTATTCCTAATTTGTATTTATGTTTCTCCTTTGAGTATCTCAGCGTTCAGTACCGGTATGTACCAACGTTATTTGTGCGAAATAGGATATCATTACCACTTTAAATTTTGCCATTTGCAAAAATCGTTTGGGTCTCGATAAGACATTCAATCGTCGCCTTTGGCATTTTTCATCCTTATTCAACAACATCACGCGTCACCCCTGTTGTTCTTTACTTCCTATTAGTACGTGCTTTTGCCCTGCTCTTTGGCCATTTCCACCCCTTCAAAGTCAGAAGATCATCCGCATCTTTCACATCTTTAACATCACCAGCCAACCAGTTTAACATGGACATGGGACAAAAGAAAAGATCTTCGCTCAAGTGATGCATTGTAAGTTTTGATTCCGAGCGGAGTCAAAACCACAGAACTCTGCATTTTTGATAGTCGTGGTGAAGTGTGAAGCGAAACTTGTTTTTAATTTTTGGATATAGAGAACTTGTGAGTTGTGACGACATTTTAGGTCAACTAACCTCAATCCAATACATCTTGGATGTCTTGTCTTATTTCCTGAACACATTGGACTACACGAAGCATAATTTTGTATTAATACAGATTCAATTTCAGCAGTTCTACATTGAGAACCTAAACTGACGCCTCCACAAATAAAATGTGATTGAGTTGAGTTTATCAGACAGCTTTAGTTTGTGAATGGAAAGCCGTTTCTCAGGCAAAATGACGAAAAAGGATTCCGCCAGGCTTTCCGTGCTAGTCTCTTTGACCCTGTGAGTTAATTTTAATCCATCGTTTCAATTAATTAATCGAGGATGTATGTTTTTCATGGAAGAGAGAAAGGATTTACAGCAACTATTGCAACACCATTTTATACGTGACATAGACGATAAATGAAGAATTCATCCAAAGAAACCGTGAAGGATCTATTTTTAGCTCCTTTGTTGTAGCGCTTGTTAAGGATAACCACACAAGCAGCCGCAGTTGTTTTATTGGCTCAATTCAATTTCATATTAGGAAAGTGTAAATGGGAAATAACCAAATGCGAATTGTAAGCTTGGCTTCCTAAACGATGAACCTTTAAGGGAAACGGAGCGCAGTATTCACACAGAAACTGGCAATGATGAAGTTGGTAAATGGATAACCAATAAGTTGGTAATCGTTGCAATTTGGTTACCCCAATAATATTCTAAGCATGCAATTCCTTTAGATTTATGTTCGGCTTTAAGCGAATTCATGTAAAGAAATTTTTTTTTACATAAAGTAATTTTGCTGCGAAGGTCGCTTGGATTAGGAGAGTTTATGATCGAGATGTGCTTACGTGTGCGATATGCGCGTAACATTAACTTTTGTTATTTAATTTTACCGATTTTGTGAACAACTTCTGCAAAAAATTACTACAAACTTAGTGGAGTAATTTGCGTGTTTTCCAGAAGAATAATTTTATAAGTTAAAAACATCGACGGTGGTTATTATTCAGTTCCTAATTAGTTCAAAATTTTATTAATCGAATTTATTAAACCTTAATTACAGGTTAAGCTGCTGCGTCGCCTTTGAATTCTCACTTGGATCTCCAGCAGCCGCTGGTCCGAATATTCCCAAAGCGTATGACCCGAACTTCCGCCCGAATCATGGTGCAGTGGCGGACATGTTGAGTATTTCTATCCACTCTCTGAGTATTCAAGGAATTAATGAAAAGGAATCGACTGTCCTTGTCGATTTGTTCCTAAGAACTAGTTGGACAGATCCGAGGATTGCAAATGCAGTAAATAAATCTACGACGTTTATTATGAATCTGCCCGACATTTGGCTTCCGGATGTTTTCATCCTTGATTCCTCGGATCAAACAATTGGGAAATCCCTTCGGATCAAACCGGAAGGAGAAGTTGTCTTAAGTGAAAGGTTAAAAATTAAAGAAGGCCACAACACATCCAAGAATTCCAAAACTAAATTTTCTTTTTCTTTTTCCAGACACCTTGCAAAGATCAACTGTGCCATGTCATTCGTAAAACTTCCGTTTGACGTTCAAGCATGTGGAATTCGAATAAAATCCCGTGAGTCTGTGCTATACCATCTGAAATAATATTCTGACTGAAATGAGAGATTTGATTCTTTAAGATGCTTTATCTACAATCCATCTGGATATGGTCTGGAATGGACGCCTGGACGAATCCAAGATCAAAGTCTTTGATTCTGAATTTAATCTCCGATCCATTGATCAAAGTTCAGACAAGGACAGGGAAATGGACGGAGAATTTCGGATTCTGAGTGCCACCATGAAACTACGTCGGAATCCTTTCAAATACTTTAAATTAATAATGCTTCCTGGATTCGTTTTTGCTATAATCGCTTACCTCACTCTTTTCATCTCAGACGTTTCTTCCGCGGAAGACGTCCCGAATCGACTTTCATTCCAATTTGGTGTCATCAGAACCTCCCTCTCTGCAATTGTGTTCCTTGTCTACCAATTAATTACACAACTCTACTATACGAGTGCTGCTGGCGAAGGAGTGCTAACCGGAGCCGACGTCTGGATTTGGTTCACTTCAGCTTTACAGCTTTTCTTTCTACTCTTCAATACAACTTTACTTATTGCATCAAAGCGTCCATGCCAATCTACCTCGGTAAGTGTCTAATACGCATTATAAACTTCCAAATATTCCTTTAAAAGTCTCTCTGAGTTAACTCTGATTTGTATTTAGGAAGAAAAGTCTAAGCCGTGCTTACTGCGAATTGGAAAATGGTTGATTCTAGGAATCCCAATTGGTGCAATGATATTTTTGATAATTTATTTCATAGTTTATCTTATTTAAGAACAATGTCATAATTCCTTCAAAAATTTTGTACCAATGCATATAATATAAACTTAAAAACAAATTATTTTAAATTATAAATTGAATGATGACGCTATTACGCGTATTCTTTGAAATTAAATTAATGAAATATACCAATTGCGTTTCCAGAATTCTTATTGCTCATATTTTTCAAAGTCGTAATGTTTATTTTTTGGTAAACTACACAAGGGATGCCTGCAAGCAACTTAAGGACAGCCAAGCCATGGAAACTGCATTAAAACTGGCCATAAACTTACGGCTTAGAATCCCAAAATTAAAATGAGCAAAGCTCCACACAGGGAAGACGTACAGAAAATTACGATACCATTATCAAAATGGCAAGTATGCCTGCACAGGTCTTAGTTACTCGAATATTTTATTTCAATCTGGATCTCTGACTTTTTTTCCTAAAAAAGTCAGTGATCGGTTTATTGCCTTTTTTTCCCTACATGCAGGCGGTTTTTTCGCCGTTTTATTTTGGACAAAAGTTTTAAGGTCCAGAACACGTTCGTGAACAACGAAGGCTAAAAACGGGCAATGGGATGAACAATGAAGGAAATCCTCTGAAGAACCATGGAAATTAGTAATTTTTAAGAATTAGTCGTCCTGTTCTTGGCCAAACCATAAAGGAGCATGGAGCAGGCAGCGCAATCATTCAGCCCCTTCCTCCAGCATTTCCCTCGTAAGTTAGCAACGTGCCGTTCCGTCATACCCTATTGTTAAGGTCATTGTTGCCAGTTTTTTGCAAGTGTGGGTTTAACACTTATATCGCCTTGGAAAACGGATCGTAAGCAGGGGAGAATGGCGTAAGTTGTAGCCTGTTGGTCTCGTCTGTTTATTATGAAACCAATTCCAATGAAAACAAAAGCATTGATGACCTCGCTAAAATTAACGATGACGAGAATATACGGCAGAATCAAAGTGGAATGAATGACTTATATATAACCTAGAACACTATAACAAAAAGAGCTATTACGTGGAAGCTATAAGATGAGTTTTATTATCTATGTGCATCATAGGGAGATGATCATTTTGCGAATGGTGAATTGTAATCGCTCAACCGATATCCCAGCAGTAGCTATTAACCAATTCCCAAAAAAAATTCACAGCTCCCAACCCATAAACCCTGAAGATGGAAGAGCATTATTGGGGTCTGGTGGATTGAATGCATACCCAGTAGAGTGATAAAACTAATCTTGTCCTACCTACTCCGTATTTTTGTTCTGGGATTATTTGTCTACGTTTAGTTCAAGTTACGCAACGTCAGAAGATTCAGTTGGGCATCATTTTATCCAATCCTAGTGAATAGCATCATGTTTACATCACTCCCGTTTCCTATGCCACTTCGTTTAAGTTGAAGATTACACTTGTGGGAATAATTGACAGTAGACAGTAGAAGGAGAAGTGTGAAAATCATTCAATTTGTATTGCCTACGATTTTTCCTTCTGAAATCTTCTTAGAATTGAGTCAATAGTTAATTGTCAGAGTAGGCAGTGGCCATGAATTTATGTTCCCCGAAAATAATGAGTAAATGCCACATCATCCTTTGTCAAATATTTGTTCCAGTGCAGGTAATTACCTTCCTAAGTGTATATAGTCTATAGTCGACGGAAATTTGATAACGAGTCAAGCGCTTCCTTTTTTTTTTATCAGGAAAGTGACACAGTCTGTAAATAATTCTGTAAAAAAAATCTCAAAATTGAATTTTCACCAACTTACTCATCGGGTTCGGGGTACATCCGTCAAATGCTCAAATTCACAAAATACTTCGGTTGACTTTGATATTAGTTCGAGTTTTGGTTGTGATTGGCTCAAAGCAACATGAATTTCAAGGTCACAAATATATCAATTGTATTCGTTTTCCTGGAAGTATTGGCAGAATCACGGTTGCTGAAAAAAGAAGTCGAAGTTGATACTCTTGATTCCTTCAAAAACAGTTGAGTGGTTCTGGAAATATTTTGAAAATATTTGAAATGAAAATTCTTTAATATTCATTTTCAGAAAGTGGCTCAAATCCTTCAAAGGAAGCAGTAGAGAACACAATTCAGGAGACGAGTAATCTTCTTTCTGGACTACGCGGATACGATGAGGCGAACCATCATATTTGCTTGGAATTGAAGTACCTTAATTTTTCATCAATAAAAGTGTCTGCCAAATGTATCATGCTGTTTGAAAAGCCCGGATGTCAAGGGAAGGTGAGCGATGATAAAAATTCTGCAATAAACATCGGGAAGAATAGATTGTCTTCGTGCAAAACTGAAAAAAGCGAAACGCAGTCTAAAGGCAAGGGAACTTTTTGGAATTTAAGACTACTTCAGTACATGTACTGGGTTGCAATTTTAAGTGTTCGTAACCTTTAGGCAGAAGAAACAATGATTCAATTGTGGTCTCACCAACCGGATCTTCAATTATTTCATCTTCCCAGAAGGATGAATTTGGGAAAGGCGACCCTACTTATGACGATCTCTCCGATTTTCCAGATGGCGAATATGAACCTTGGAAACCAACGATACCAGGGAACATCCCAATTACTTCCAGTACAGAATTTAATGGACGAGGCGTCGCGTCCTCCACAGTTCTCATAGTCAACGATCCAAACTCTTCACAAGGGGGGTCCGAAGTTATAAACCAAATTCAGTCCCCGGTTTCATCAAGTCGTGAAGAATTTAGGGAATCATACCCACGTGGACAGGGATCCCGCGGAGGCCAATGTAATCGCAAGTGTGAAGCCATTGATACTTATGGAATTCGCTGGGAAGTATGTTTGAGTGGGACAGGGTTCAGACCTTGCCCTGGGGACACTCACGGCAGCGTCGTTTGGCAGTGTGGTTCCAATGGACACTTTATCCAACGTTATCCGGACTACTCACAGTGTCACTCAAAATGGGTTTCTGACGCAGAATCAGCAATTATTCTTGCCGTATGTCGTGTCGTTTCCATTACTATAAAAATTACTTCAATGACTTCATCAATGAAAACCTTTACTATTTTTTTTTCCAGAAACCAACACATCGGGCAGAAGACAATTTCAGAGAGATGACCGGAATTGTATTACAGAAAGTGAATAAATCCACGGTCCATGTGAGCCCGCAGTACTTCGGGCACGAGATTCCCGGAATTCTGACCTTAGTTGGGCGTGTCAAGGAAGTGATGGATAGAAAGGACTTGGACGACGCAGAGTCCCTCGTATCCTCTTCTGTTGCAATTCTCAATGGCGTTGCAAGCGAGCCAGAAACATGGAATCAACTATCACAGGTGAAAAAAAAAATGAAAAACCGCTACTGAGATTCCGACCTTGGCTTAAGAATTTTTTAATTGCATAGAGACAGAGAGCTACGACAGGGACGCAACTGATTCGTACAATGGAATCTACAATGTTTGGATTGGCAAGAGCCGGGAGAAAGTTTGGAAGGAGAAAGTATGACAAATCTTTCAGTGGATCGTCTCACCTCAGAGTTCGGGTGGGGTCATTTAATAGGGAATCACCAGACGGAGATGACCAAATTCATGGACAAGAACCCAATGACCCTACCATCCACCTTCCCCCAGGTTGGAAAAGCGCTGTCCCACCGGATGACACGGACGATGAGGTCCACTTTATGCAGATGAGCATGACGCCGGACTGTGTCAAAAACATCATTCCTCCAAGCTCCAAATGGGATGATTCGGAAGGGAAGAGAGTAGTAAATAGTAAATTGGCCACTTTCAGCGTCAGCGATCAGACCGGATTGGGTCCCGCCAAAATTATTTTTCCTGGTTTGACACTAAAAATTGATTTCTTGCAAGTAATTTGGAAATATTCGGAGCTGAAAATGTTATAGGTGAGGGAATTCGTATCACATTTCCGCATGATGCAGAAGCATGGGGAAGTAAGGATAGCGTTGAAGTTCGACGCCGACTCCACTCAGATGAGAAATCCACTGTTGTTTTGGGCAGTGCCGTTTGTGTTTACTGGGATACGGATGCACTGTGAGTTAAAGGCCCAATTTTGAAGTTTGTCCGGTAATTAAATCCTGACTTCAATTTTTCCTGAGCTTACAGAGATTGGTCGTCTGAAGGGTGCCAATTGGTGAAATCTGGGAGGTTGTCATCAACGTGCGAGTGCCAACATCTTACTTCATTTGCAGTTTTAATGGACGCGCATCAGTATATTGTGAGTACTGTATACTTTTTTGTAGTCAATTTGGCGTCTTGGAATATTAGTAAATTGACAAAATCTTAACACTTTCAGGGGAAGGACATTGGAATCCTTGTCCTAACGAGACTCCTCTGCACGCTCTCATGTATATTTCTGTTAGCGACCATCATAATTTTCAAACGACTTCATTCAGTTCGAAATCCGAGATCCAGCGTCACCATCCACCTTTGCTTTTGTCTCCTATTGGGGAACATCCTCATACTGACGCTTATGGATAGAGATAATTTTCCACTTCCAAATGTAAGGGTCATTTCTTAATCAATTTTAGATAAATTAATCATTTCAACTTTTTGAGACAGGGACTCTGCGCTTTTGTGGGAATGACAGCACACTTTGTCTTCCTCTCTGCATTCGCCTGGATGGGGATTGAAGGATTCATCGTTTACAAAATGGTGGTGGATGTTTTTGACTCTGGAACGGAAAATAAAATCAAGTTGAGGCTGGTCGCCTACGGCGTTCCACTCGTGGTTGTACTTATATTTCTCTTAGTCCACGTGACTACTGGTGGTTCGACGTATGGAGGAGAATTATAGTGAGTATTTGATCAATATTCTTTTTGATTAAGCAAATGAGTATTACCTATTTCAAATTATATTTTTAGTTGCTGGCTACAGGGGCATTACATCTGGAGTTTCATTGTTCCAGTAATATGCGTCTGTCTTGTAAGCTAATTCTTTCAAGTTTCTGAATGCGTGTATGCTTCAGTTATTAATGTTTCATCCCTGAATTTATATAGATGAACTTTGTTGTGCTTGTAATAGCGCTTCAAACTGCATTCAATAAGAAGAACTCAACAGTTCAAGTAAAACAGACGTCAAAGCAGTCAAGGTTTGTAAAAGAAATACAAATGTTGACAATAGCTATATGAGAATATTCACTGCAGGACAATGGTAATAGGGACGTTGTCTCTGACTTGTCTTTTGGGACTAACCTGGATATTTGGATTGTTTCTGACAATTGACGAGCAGGCGGTTGCAGTCGTTGGTGCGTATTTATTCACAATATTTAACGCATCTCAGGTAAATATCTCGTAAATAATTTATATGAAGAGTATATGAATCCCAAAACTAAATCAATAATTCTTTAGGGAATATTTATATTCATTTTCCATTGTTGGATGAATAAGCAAGTTAGGACTGCCTTGACACGGCGCGTCACTGCCTGGCATTCAACCTTTGTATCTTCCGATAATACAAAAATGGGCACTAATGAGAGACGCCATTCGGAACCATCATTTTTACATCCTGATGATGGTTCACGCAGTAACACAACAATGTCAACCAGTGTTGCAAACTCTCATGTAACTATTCTTTGAAAATTCAGCAAGATGTTAAAAATATATAGAAAATAACCTCCAGACTAGAGAAGTCTTAAGTTTTTCCCCATATTTTTAGCATCTCGCTGTGAAAATTAATTAAAATGTTTCGTAATTTGTTCTGTAATTACCGTAATTGTTTGCTAGACTGAAGAGAAAACTGTCATGTTAGCACCACCACTAGACAAAGAAGCGACAGCTTTCAATTTAAATGAAGAACCAGACAGGCATACTCAACTCCCTGCCACTGAAACGGCCTTCTAAACTACCGTCCTAACATTCTAGTTACAGGACCATAAAACTATGAAGATTAAGTGAGTGCCAGAGGCATCTGCTGGATATTTATATTTCCGTCTTCGGTCTTTTGTTTGAAACAATTGAAACTGTCGGTCACAAGATTTTTAAAAGTTGAAACGCTAGCTTGCGTCTTTTACAATTTAATTACAAAGTCAAGTTGTGACAGATTCCAGACAAAAGAAATGTACACAGTGAACGAATAAATCAATAAATAAATAAATTTCTTGATTTCATAATTGGGTTAGGGGATCTAGAATGAAAAATGTACAATTTATTTCGCTCTATTTGATCAAACTTTAGGTACCTATTAGTTTAAACTTTTCACTTTCTCCAGGAAGAAAAGACAAATTTCAATAAAGCACAATGTTCCATGGAGAATAAAAATAATTAATAAATTAGGCAATTGAAAAAATTCTGTTGTTAGTTCTTGTCCGGTTCTGATTTCCTGTAGCATTTTTGACAAGTTTTCATTTCCGCCATTCTGTAATTACCGATGATGGTGCCTCTGAGTCTGTAATTACTGTAAACATTATCATTCCATCTGTCAATTAGTCCCCCCGCATGGGATAGCATAATAATTCTGTCCAGAACGTTTATAAGGGTATCTTTTTCGAATAACAATTGAGGTACGTAGGGTAAGGGGCGAATCTTTGGACATGAATATCGGATCAAATCCGGCAAAAAGAGACAAGTTGCTCTTAATGGCTACTGTAATCGGTGAAATCCAACCAATGCATACACTTTTCACTTTTCGATTAATTGATCTCATTACACATTCGACTGCATTTGGTAATAGAGACATCCGATTTCCAATCCCCCTCATGGCTTCATTTTCGGAATTTGTGAGGAAATTATGAGGCCGCCTGGTCCCAAAAAGTGCAATGTGATTGCATAATCCGTTCTTGCAGCCAATTCGTTATACTGTGGTCCCAAAAACGAAAAAACCTTCCTAAATCCTGCGACGGAAATCCCAACCCGTTTGGGCACCACTCAATATTGCGATCTTAATTCAAAATTGAAAATCAACTAATCTTTTCACACCAAGATAGCGCACACCCGTAGTTGCCATTTGTTATTTCCGACATAGCGATGGATAAGATATAAAATTGTGAATCCAAAATGGCTGGGGCCGCCATTTTGGTGAGACTAATTTTTAAGAACTATTTGTCAACAAAACCAGTCCCAATTCCTGTTTCCTCCCGAGTTCTTTCTGCGAAATATAAGGCTACCAATTTGGACACAAATCAAGATGCCGTCGGTCGCCATTTTGTTTCCGTAATTGTTCAACATTGTTCCAACAAGTATTTAAAACAAGCCCAGTTGGTATTTCAGGTGAAGTATGAATTCAAAATATGAAATACTCAATTTGTTAGAAATCAAAGATGGCGTCGGGCGCCACACTGTTTCCGTAATCGGTGAACAATTAATTAATAATTAATTAGTCAATAAGAACAGTAATTATTGAGCAAATCACTGGCATTCATTAGACATCGGAGATATGCAAAATACAAGATGGGGTCGCCCGACATTTTGCTAGCGTAATTGGTGAAAAATAATTAATTAATAATCAATTAATCAGTTAGGGCAGCAATAATAATTGTGAACCGAAGAGTAATAGCGCTCGAAAGAAAGTGGGGAAAATGAGATTACTGTGCAGCTAATCCGTGATTATCTCTCTGACTAACTTTTCGATTTTTAGTCATGATTTCTTTGATTATCTTTTGGGGGGAAATGAGTGGAGCCTTATGAAAGATAATCATAATCACAATCATAGTCAGAGTTAACCTGAGTGCCTAGTGCAGAGCTTATGTCCCAATATTCTTAGTATGGTCTAGATTTATAGGTATATGACCATGATATAAGCTTGGAGTTATATTTAAACATAACCGTGTACGCTCGTGTATTAGGTAGACTTTCCGACAGGGTCCAGGCAATTTGATTTTCGAATTATACCATGCACAAAAAGAAAATACCGTAATTTAAAATTATTGGAAATAATTTAGCCGTACCAGCCCATTTATAGAGTTTTTGAACCTATCCATCAAAACATTTTTCCTTCTCAAAACATTCCAAAGAATTTGTTTTCAGCTGGAAGAAATTTAGCCATTGAACATTCAAATTTTTAGCTAATCGTTGTGAAATTTGCACAAAATAGGTGCGGTATGTTAGGCAAAAGGGAATACCTGCACAATCTATGAAGTATTTGTATACCAAATACGCATTTACTGTATTCAATACACTTAAGAGGATATCTAATACCCACAAAATATATTAAGTACGCATATACGGAATACGTAGAAACCATATTCAGCATGCTGTAGTATACCTAATACACATATAAACTTATTTGTGTCGCATATACTGAATGCACAAAATATATATTCAACATGTTAGAGTATATCTCATGCCCACAAAATATATTACCCATGCATAAAAGGAATACGCATAAATACATTCAGCATATGATAGTGTATCAATAGCCACATAATATATTAAGTACGCGTATACGGAATACTCAGTCTAGAGTATATCTTATACGTATATAATTTAATACACTGAATACGCACGATATATACTCAAGATGATATAGTGTATATTTTAAAGAAACAATATTATACCAAGCACGCTTACTTGGAATACACACAAAATATATCCAGCATTCAAAAGGGTATCTAATGCGCGCATAATATATATTCAATACGTATATATACCGAATGCACACAGCGTATATCCAGCAAAAACGAGTATATTCAATGCCCACGTAATATTACAGTCCGATGGACTATTATAATATTATATACACTTATACTCGGTACGGTATACTCAAAATATTTTTTCAACATGTTAGAGTATATCTAATACACAAAAATATTAGGTTATATATTATTTTGCATACACGGAATACACAAAAAAATTGTCCAGCATGCTAGAGTATATCTCATACCCATAAATAGATTAAAACTTCGTGGAAGGACGCACATTATATCCATCTTGCCAAAGTATAGCTAAAAATATATATTAAGTATGCTTGAATGAAATACGCATACAATGGCGTAACTATAAATTATGGGCCCTGGGGCAAAATAACGAAAAGGGCCCTTTTACCATACTTTTAATATTTTATTAAAAAGTATATGGCCGGATAACGAGTTTTAGAGCTAATAATAAGGAACGGAGCAAGTATCGATTCATCTGATAATCTAAACAATTGCAACTCGTCGTGCTTTCGCATTAGCAAAATCCGTAATTAATTTGTCTAGGTCAA
>JAQIWD010000446.1:0-21463 GCA_034694825.1 Anurida granaria
TATCCACATATAGGTTAAGCATAGAAACCGCTGGCCCGCGGATTTAGTTTAACCTTCAGAACTGGTTTCCGGGCGGGGGTTAAGGGAATAGCCTTACCAGGATTACACCCGGTGCATGTTTCAATATCCGCTCAAAGAAGATCTTGACAATTGGGACGATGCATTCGTAAACGTAACTCTGACTCCGCACATCCGCTTCCGCCTCATGGAGTGGAGCATTTGCAATATTAATAATTTCCGGTAGAAAGTGGTTCTCGAACATGGTCCACATTCTGTTGGAACTGTACACGCTCCGCACGTCCACTTCCGTCACGAGAAAGGCATGGAGGAGGAAGGACACGTAGGCTTCCTTTACCTATTAAATAATACAAGGAACCAAAATTAAGGCTAACTTGGGAAATATTGTAAGACACGGGGAAAGCTTTTTGACGTAAACTTTTCTCCAGGAAGGCTCCAGGGGATTTAATCTGCTCACAAAAAAGGAAAAGTGTATGCAAAGGTCTAACTGGAGAAATGGGAAGGAAGCAAACTTTTCCTAAATGTTGATAACGTTACCTCGAGGGGATACTCCAAACTGCAGAGGACGCTCACGATCCGGTCCAACGGGAGTAAGGACTGACACATGGACTCTGTGTAGACATTCTTACCGATTGTGCAGTATGTGAGGAGGGACACGAGCTCCTTGTGAAATCTACATAAACAGAGAAGAATAAATTGCAAATGGACTTCCCAATCCCAATTTTCCAATGCGTCCTTACTTTAACTTTTCAATTTCGCTGGGAAAAGTGTAGGTCGTCGTGTCACGGCTTTTATCCAAATCAAACCCAAGGAAATGGACCACATCTTCATGGAAAATTGCTAGCTGTTCATGTAAAATAAAAATTATGTTTAGCAATTTGTACGAGGAGCTATACCAGTTTGGTGGGTTTTACCTGGTAGACCACCGTCTCTTGGTTCCGTCGGACGATGCATTGCTTTGGACATACGATACTTTGGATCGTTACGAGGTAGTCGGAAGCTGGCTGTCGCTTCGCATCCCGAGAAAAGACCTTCTTGACAAGATATTCAATGGTGCTGTCCTTGATGGTGGCACAGAGGCTAATGTTGTTTTCGTAGACGACTCTAATCGCTGCTGCCTCCCCGGCCTATAAATTCAGCGTTGGATTAATAATTTCGTACCACCACCACCACTACCACCGTATTCTCAGCAAGAATTGTGTGCGGGACTCACGTGCATTCCAATGAAAGTGTCAATGTGGTTACAAAGGACGGCCTGATTCTCTTCATTCCCTTCACAATACGCTTCGAAGAATTCACTAATTTCTTGCTCCAGTTCCAGGGGGGGATCCTCCTTTTGATCCTTGAGCAATTTGAGGACTTGGATTATGACTTCCTCCACTTTGTTTTCTCTGAGGAGATGCTGGTTTTGTCGATTGTTCGTCACTGATCCGTCAGGTAATAAATTCACACAAAGCCTCTGCAACTGCTTTAAAACCTACAGTGGAAATTCACAGAAGCATATTGAGCACTGAGCAAAGAAAATTTCTAAATAAATTGTAACTTAAACCTCAGAAATGGATGAAGTATGAGCCATGAGGGGATATTTGAGGGAGTGAGATCGTGTAAGTGTGCTGGATCGAGTAGATAGAGATACTTCATCACGGGATTGGGATGTTGTGAGGTCCTCATGGACCGACGCTTCAACCCCGTCGTCTCCGCCATCATCGATGCTTTGTTGCTAAAACAAAAAAAAAAGGCGGACGAAGCTTGAGTAATTGTAATTGATTCCAAAATCAGTTATATTTTTGGATAAATTTGAGACCTGTGTCTTGAGCTGTTTGCTCGTTTCGTTGAGACGACTCTTGGCAGCCTTGATTGAAGAGGAAATGGGCTCCAATTGAGTCTTGATGTTTTTCAACATTGCCGCATCAGATTTGCTCGAAAGAATTTGGGTCTGCGGAGATTAGTGAAGGAAATTGAATTCTTTTGATTGTGAAATATTGAAATTCAAATTGAACTTACTTTTTCAAACACTTGGAATAATTTTCTCCTCTGATTGAAAATTGTCATTAGGAGTTTTATAGCACTTTTAAAGAGGGCGAAATGGGAGCTGGAGATACTGGAGAGTAGGAGCTTCAGAAACTCAGCGTCATCCTCGCTGAAATAAACGAAATCAAAAGCTTCATGAAACTTTTCTCTCGTTTTAAGACAAATTTGGATCAGAAATTGAACTTGTACCAAATATGAACGGAGGCTTCGAAGTAGTCTGTAAAGGATTCCAAGTCCAGTTCGGCAAGGTTCGCCCCTTTTTCCGACTCTTGCTTGAGATACGTTAGCAAATTTGTGAGTCGATAGTCAAGGATTACTTCATGAATGTGCTAGAAATATCAACGTTGTTACCAATTTAAAAAAAAATTGGAACCCGGACGGGAGGAGAGAATTCAAAAGCAAGGAGACCTACTTCATAAATTTCCAAAATAATAACTTTCATTTCCAATAGCACCAAATTGTTCTCATCCTCGGCCTTGTTGGCACGTCCAGCGGAACCATTTTCGTTTTTCAGTAGCAGCATGCTCTGGCGTCCTGGAATAAATCAATTTCCATCATTAATCCCTATCCAGCCAGGACAACAATTGAATTCTGTTTCTGAACATATTAACTCACGAGCCACAATTTGTGTGATTGGTCCGCGACAGAGGGGTGAGAGGATCGTGATCAAGGTCGTTCGGAGATGATTCAGGGGACCAATTCCATAGAATCCAAACCTCGCAAACTCCTTTGCCAATTTCAATATCTGCAAGGAAAACGTTTTGTGTAGAACACAATTAAGGATGTGCAAAGATGCTTTTTGGTAGAAAATTTTCTAATTCTCACCTCGACAGAGAGCTTGTTGTGGAGGATATTCCGAAAATCCGCCTTCTTTGCAACATCATGCAAATAATTTTCAATGAAAATCATGGTCGCTTCAAATTTCTTCATTTGGGAAGCCTTCATGGCATTTCTCGTCTTATGCTCGTTGTCGTATCTAAAAAAAATCATTTGGATCATAGAATTTCAGAATATGGCAGAATGGAGGCGCTAAAGATTGCGCATACTCGTCAATTGTGATTCGTTTAGGAACATTCCACCATGGCCTGGAAAGGGAAACTTTCCGTTCTTCCTGCTGTGGTTCGACGTTGACATGGAGGTTCCGAACGAGGCGACAACAGGAAATCCGAAGTTCAAATGGCAGTGACTCTGCAGAAATGCAACTGTAACCAGGAATTGAAGGATTTAGGATCTCAGTCAATCAAACTCTGACACATCCACGGTCCATGAAAATAGTCTCACCGTAGTAGGAGATTTACGTCCAATTTCGGAGAAAGTTCTCTAATGCTCAGACTATGCCTCCCAACGCACATATTCGAAAACAAGTCCAACTGATGGCAGTAATACTTTAGAATCGCCGCGTCCTCACCAAAGCCTAAGCTTGCCTTTAGTGCCAATTCGGAAATGCTCTTTTTCTAAATCCAAAACAGAATTTAATACAAGTGTCTACAGTATTGAAGCGGGAAGGTCGAAAGGTCATGTGTCCTACCTGGTAGCCAGAAATGTAGAGGATGACCTCAGAGTTGAATTTTTCGTACCATCTTGCATCGTCAAAATGGCGGATGTCCGGGGCAGCCTTCATCCTATGGCATTTATTCATTCATAAACCCCGTGACCTTGAACTAATTTCCACGTTTAACAGTTTATGTTAATCCTTTGACTCACCGGGCTTCGAGTAGAACAGATGCAGTTTCCGGTCCTCGTAATAAACAACTGCAGATGATCTTCTGCGTACTTGGGATTCCAGTTTTATTTGAAACACAGAGGTCGGAGAGATGATCTAGGAAGCGATAGTCCCATCTGTCAATGTTCTTCCCCAGGAGCCCTACGAAAGTGTTCACTTCCTTTTGCGTAATGTGCTTCTCCAGGAGTTTCCGATTGTTGTGGACCAATGCCGTAATCGTTTCCTCAGCGTAAATGTCAAGCCCAATTTGTTTTTGCATGAAGCCAAAATGCTTCGCAATGTATTCCTGGAAGTATAAAATTGATGAGTACTAAGTTGTAACTTGAAATAATTATGCCTGAATTTACTTGATTCTTCCGGTATTCCTCCTGGCTAAGGCAGAGGACGCGATAGCAGAGCCTGAACGTGTATTTCCACTTGGCTTTGATGGACCCATCTGGTTCTTGGAAACTGTCCCTTAAGTTACCACTTGACTCTTCCAAGGGGACCTGGAAGATTTCAAAATAGGAAAAACTAAGTCGTCGCTTCAATAATTCGGTTAAAAATTCCTCACTTTTAGGATTTGAAAAATATATTTGAGGAGGAATTGCTCCCGGAGTAGTTTCTGACGATCCCGAGAAACGCTGTCAGCCACAAAATCCAGTGGATCCAAATTGACATGACTCGAATCAGACTCTGCGATGAAGAAAATCACTTCCTTGAGTACATGACAAGCAGTTCTGAAAGGATAAAAGTTAACGTCACGCCGGAATTTACAATAGCCATGAGGAATTCGTGTAAGTACCTTCGATCATGAGAACTGACGCTTCCCAATTCCAACTTGTGGCAAAAATCTTTGAGAACTTCAGAAACGTCATTTACAAAATCAAGATCACGAACTTCGTCAGGAGATACTGGAACCACAGCGAACGCTTCCTCGTCTCTCCGTGTCGGCATACAACTAAGCTAAAATTCAATGCATGCCAGTTTCAGTTTCATCTTCGCTGTTTGAAGCGTTCAAATATTAAATTTATCAGTGCTTACTTTGTGCATCACAGGTTTATTTCCCACTTCAACGTCAATAGGGTCTTCAGTAGCTCCTACCCACGCCTTTGTTCCTAAATGGCGCATGCGCACGAAAGACGATTCAGGTACAATGGAGTCCTCACTCTCGGCAGCAGTGGGACAAAATTCAAAAAGAGCTCCATCCGTTCCATTCGAACTGACAGGGATAATCAGGTACTCCTCTCCAGTTGGTGAAACTAAGTACAGTGTTCAAAAAAATCATGGAAATGAATTGGATACTGGAATACTGGAAAATGGAGACTGGGAACTGGATTTTTACCATCACTATCCATTGACTGCCGATAGTTGGAGTTACTGAGATCAGCTGCAACGTAGAGCCCCGTCGCCATGTGCTTCAAACGATACACGGAATTCCAATACCCCGCACCAGAACGGCAAGGCTCATTGTGAAGTACCTCTACTTCCCAAAGCGCTTTGCTCGAAGTGGCAGAGGTGGCAGAAGCTCTCATTGTTGTCCTTAGGAAAACGTATTGTACTGATTTGTAGGCATCTAACGTTAGGAACCGTTCCTTTTCCACATGAAAGAGCCGGACGACGTCGCCGCCTTTGAGGATTTTAGGAACATTCTCAGCATAATTCAAATATAAAACAAGTCTCCAGGAAGTAAAGGGCGTGGCTGCAGAAGAGTTCACTTCATGACTTCCAGGGTTATCACTCAGATATTCTTCGGAGGCATGGAGACACCGTTGAGCATTTCCAGCGGAACAGAGAATCACTTCATCATTTGCTATCACAGAATCGCCTGGAAATAATACAAAGAATCAACCTAATAATCAACTACTTCCCCAGAAACACGCCCCTTTTCCTCCGACTTAATTAACTCACCTTGAGTTCGATAGTTATAAGATGGCAGAATTTGGAACCAGGAGTCTTCGTTCCCCTGTCGGTCCAAATAAACGCGCATGGCCAATTTGTCAGATTTTGCTGGAATTCGACGATTTACTGTAAGGTACTTTTTAGATTTCATGTGCAACAACTAGAAATGGCGAAACAAAACACATTTGGTAACAATGGCGGCTCATCTGACGCCATTGAATAGAGTGGGTCTAACGTATAAGTTACCTGAACATTAACACCATAAACCAGCGGCATTCCCGTTTTCTTAATCGTGTCCTTTTCATTCTGCTCCTTGGCCAGTTCCGCCGCGTGCTGCAAATTAAAATTGAGAATTAAGCCAGATTCATGGGAATCAGCGATTGGCGTTAAATATTTGGAGAGTTACATGGAGACTGCGCATAAGGTCCGCCTCATCCTGCGTTCGGGACGAGATGTTTGTCCGAGATGCGTGCCAATATTGCTGTTGTGCAGAATAACGTAGGGCTGGACAGAGTTTAAACCAACAATCTAAATTCGATTCAAACAGTCACATCAAAAACTTCATTGTAAGCACTGTAAGTTTGATGTTAAAATCTGTGTTGTATTGTCGTATACCACGAAACTTTTTTGGAGGAGATTGAATGTCGCCATTTTTAGGGCAAAGGACGCATCGGTCGTCAACAGACCTGAAAGAGAGGAAATTATCGGATACGTCAATCAGGGAATAAATTATGGCCATTACAAAAATAAGCATTTTCGACACTTTGAGGCCGACACGCGAACAAGCGTTCATTATCATAAAGGTATTCTGGACTTGGTGTGAGTGAAAACACTTATCGCTGCGGCAGAACAATAAGTGAGATGTCAACAGCATCCCAAAATACTTTATCTCATCCGCATCCGTCCACATTCTATGAAGCATTTGCAACATTCTTCCCAATGTCGCCACACTCTGGGGAAGTTTGACTCGACGAAGTCAGCGTCAAGGTCACTCAAGCCCTTAAGAATGAAGCGTAAGAAGGTGGGTCTTACCCAAGTGTACTTAGGAATCCCGTTGTCTGTCCCTCCCCGAAAATACTGACAACATCACCGAATCTTAATATTTTGGCACTTGTCACTTCCATGGTTTCCTTTCCCTGGAAAGTTCTGGATTGTCGCTACTGTCACGTGCTAACAACGACCAGTCACGTTGCAACTGTCACCACCATACCACAATTGGCCCACAATTCTTCATTGGATCCCGGCAGGAATTGGTGGCAGCGTCTTTTGTTCCATTAATCTAAATTAAAATCACCCTTCTACCACCAATTAAAATTTAATTAGCACCACACACGAAACGCAACTACTGCCCACGCTACTACAACTAATTGGTGGAATCGTCATCTGCCGAGGACAAACTGCGGCGACACTTTCCTTGTTTTCATTTTTTGGCACAGAATTTGGGCACAAAGAGACACTAGAGGACAAGAACGAGGAAAAGAATTAAATGCCACCACGACCACCACCAGCGTCAAATGAGCCAAAAACCGACTGCCACCACGGATTGGAAAAATGCAAAAGTGTGTGCTGATTTGATCCTATTCCCAGAATTCCTCCTCTCCTTGGTTTGCTAAATTGAGGATGATGCTTTTAGAAGGGGAGCTTTAAAGATAACGTGGATTAATGGCACTAATTCGCAAACACAAGAGCAGGGATGTTGTGAATAGACGCACAGGTAACCAGCTAGTCCTAATAATGGAGAGAGGTATATTAGCCATGTATGGTAAAAAATGGGGGTTGCCACTTTACTCTATCGCTTTGCTTTACTAACCATCATTTTACAATTTACGAACACAAAAGATACAATAGCAGGATGGACGAGAGGAGGACCTGAATAGGAAGACACGAGTTGGTAAATGCTAAGGGGGAGTCACATTACTGGTAGTACCGTTTTAGTAGTGGATAGTCCACCACTATCCCACCATAAAGGACATGCATGGCATTTAACTAATAACGAGGAGTTAGTTTAACTACTACCAGTCCCAATACCAGACACATCCCGCAGTTAAGCCTAAATACCCTCGGGCTAACAACTCCATCCATCCCAGTCCATGTCCAAACCTAATGCAAAGAAACCTGTTGTGGAAGGCAGCAGCATCGGGGCTTTAGCGCAAAAATAAATGTTCCAAGTTTTCGTGGATTTAGCTAAATGCCTTCTTGGATTATAAAGTTAAAGCCCCTCTTTTGTCATTATTTTTTGCACGCACGCTACGCGACGAGATGTGATTGCGAAAAGTGGCAAAAAAGTCAAGCCGGAATCTCAAAAGGACAACAGGCTCAGGAGACAGACAGACGCTCATAAAAAATCCGAAGGTCGTTTCATTGCGAGGCCAATTGCCCATGTTGTCCTTTAAGAACAGACGCAGGCCCGTCATTTTGTGGCAACAATTGCGACAATTGGCAAAATGGTCCCAAGGCAATGGCTGGAATGAAGAAAAAGAGGTCAACAGGTTGACAGTTTCCACATGCTCGGTACGCTCAAACTTTTCAAAACAAGGAGCTCGAGCATCCTCCTGTCTTGGCAGAATCTTGGAAGCGTCAGCGTCTCTTCCTTTCATCACAGGGTCTTCCTTCCTCCATCCCTCCGCATGTTCATGATTTACGGTTGTTCTAATTTTGCAAAAGAGTTTTATAGTTCCCATTAGATTCAATGGGAAACAGATCTCGGGCTAAATTATTACCGCCGTGCAAAAATCCTGGGGAGTCAAATTAAATCAGAGGATTAAAGTCTTGGCAATGCTCAATAAGAGTAATTTTGAAAACTGGAAATATTCTACCCAAAAATAGAAGTGGTGGTTTAATTCGACTCACATCAGATCATTTGACTCACATTTCACAATAAGGGTGACTAGTGCAAATTATTGAGAATTGAAATTATTCTTTGAGAATATTTCGTGAAATGACAATTTGCATCACTTCATTAGTTCCTTCTAAAATTTGATGGACACGGACATCTCTTAGATATTGTTGGATTGGCGAGTCTTTCAAGTATCCATAACCCCCGTGCATCTGGAGAGCTTGATTCACAATCTGGAAGATAAAAGGGCAAAGGTTAACTTTATATGATTTTTCAGCCATCTATCATCTGTCTAAATAAGAATTGCATGGAGCTAGAGCTCGAGTCTGCCTTGATTCAAGGGGGTACTTGGTTACCTCGAATGACTTATCGGTAGTGAACATTTTGGCCATGCTACAGAGAGTTACAACGTCGGGATGAGCAGTATCAATTGCAATCGCTGCGTTCCTGACAAAATGTAGAAAATGGATCAAACGCTGTATGTTAATTAAACATGTTAAAGAGAAAGTATTCCAAGTCTTACCTAACAAGCAGCCTGGATGCGACTAAATCCGTTGCCATTCTTGCTAATTGAAATTGATTGTGCTGGAATACCATTCAAGGAAAAGTATTTTACTTGTGGTTTTTCTGAAATGTTATTTGTTATTACTTGAAAACTGGAGAGTGTTTGTCCAAATTGCTTTCTTATTTGTAAATAGTTCTTGGTAACTTCAATGCTTGCGTGAGCGGCTCCCAGTGAGCAAGAGGCTAAAATTAAAAGATTAAAGTAATTAAATGTTAAACACCTATGGAAAGTAATCTGAGAATAATAAATTAGGCCATTTGTAACTATACCTATATTGATGCGGCCGCCGTTGAGTCCTTTCATGGCAATGTTAAATCCCTCGCCCTCTTTCCCAATGAGATTCTGGACCGGAACTTTGCAGTCCTCAAATATTACAGCACGTGTCGGTTGAGAATTCCAGCCAAGCTTATTCTCCTTTTTTCCAAAATTGAGTCCCGGAGTTCCCTTCTCGACGACAATGCAGGAAATCCCTTTTGCTGAAGGTCCGCCAGTACGACACATAACAACGTAAACATCCGTATCACCAGCTCCGCTGATGAATGCCTAGCAAATAAGTGAATTAATGTATAAATTCAAACGGAATATGTCCTTCAAAAGAATTACTTAGGAATCTGCTTACTTTGGAACCATTCAAAACGTAGTAGTCCCCTGACTTCTTGGCAGTAGTAGATAGGGAAGCAGCGTCAGAACCGCTATTAGGTTCTGTTAGACAGTATGAGGCTAATTTTTCCATCGTCGCCAATTTTGGAATCCATCGTTGTCGTTGCTCCTTGTTTCCGTAAGTATCGATCATCCAAGTGGCCATGCTAAAACATAACAATTTATTCGTTCAAGTCACACGAGATGAAATAGAACTCCAATTACGACTTACTTGTGAATGCTGATGAATGCAGTCGTAGAAACGCAACCTTGTGAGAGAGCTTCAAAAATGATTGAAGCGTCAAGGCGTGTCAATCCAGAACCACCGAATTCCTCAGTCGTGTATATGGCACCGAAACCTAGTGCGGCAGCTTGCCGCATCGTTTCAATTGGAAAAAATTGCTGGATGAAAAAATAAAAATGAAAACATGAGTTCAGTGAATCCTTTCGTCTAATTTAATTCATATTTACCTTTTCATCCCATTCTGCCATGTGGGGCATTAGCTCATTTATTGAAAAATCTAATGCCACCTTCTGAATTTGGATTTGTTCTTCCGCGAGCCCTGCCGATACTGCAATAGAAAACAGTAAAAGAGAGTTTGTTATTTCGTACATTTTGTCTTCCTGGCATGTTGTATGGCTTACTGTCAATGCTAGTACAAGCAGAATGCCGATTCCCATCAGTCTCTCCTCCATATTCTTGCTGCTGGAACTGTCCTGTTGAAATTGTCCGTCGTAGACTGGTTTCACAAACGGTGGTACCTTCCAATCCAGGACGCATCGATCCCTGGAGACTGAACGATCTTGCAACCCGGCTCTGTACGGATACTGTTCGAGTGGTTGTACGAAGCCCGAGGAGCCCCTTCAGCAGCGACCCGTACATCTGGAAATTAAACGAAATTGTGTGTAAGTCGCTAACTGGTCGAGAGTCTCTCAAGTTGAGACGTTACGAGTAAGGTAAGAGAATAGAGATATAGCCAACGACCTACCTTGAGGCTGGTGTTGGCCATCTTTGCCACTAGGAGACTAGGGACGACGGTGGCAATGACAAGCTAACGGAGTTGAGCGAGCCAATTGTCAATTTGTCATGTGTGAACCGTGTGAGTGAACTGTGTGAGGTAAGTGTAAGAAATGGAAGCGGTATGAAGTAATTTTTGGAGGTGTTAAAGTTTGAAATGCGTGAGAGAGTGAACAGCTGACGCGTCCTTGGCCAATGACGGAAAGTGACGAGTTTATTCTTGTCCAATCTTGTCTTGCTTTGGTTTCTGCCTGCAAAAAAAACAGTCCTAGACAGCCAGCTTAGATCGTCGTCTCCTCTACTTCTGTTTTCTCTAGGTTGACAATAAACAACTGTCCAGTACCTCCAGAAGAATATCAACAGACAATCCTCGTAAGTATCTCAGTACTCGTGTCCGCTGTTCCTCACATCTCTCGTATACTCTCACTGCCAACTCATGGAATAAAGACGTAAGGAACAGGTGAGCCAAGCATTGTGTATACTTTGAATATTTTAGCTCCTGGAGTCCAAATATTTCTTATTTTACTGCCCAGATTCTGGGGACTACAATAGCAAACATACCGGAAGGTCCAGAAATGTTAGGGATAGTTCCCTCCTGTGCCTGTCAGGATACACACTTCTAGTTCGCTGTCCACTCTTAATGTTGACAGGTGTGTAGTGTGTAATTTCCTAATTTGTGTTTGCATAGGACGTTCCTTCAATTTACCATACCATTCTAATCGTTCCATGTTAATTCGGAGTAAGGTAACATCAGAGAACAGACGTGGTATGGTTGTATGGAGTGCAAAACTGGATTTACATCTAAAGGTGTAGTAGGACAGGATTTAGATAAGTGACCTGCCCCCTCGATGTCTAGGATCCATTTCTTAAGCTGTGTACATTAATATTGATTGATAGTGATAAAAGAAAGAGGGGAATCATTGTCGATCGTCAGTGTCTCTGTGTCATTAACCTTTAGCAAGCCTTATAGTTTAAGTTTATACAGAAGGCAAGTGGAATTGCATTTTTCCTTTGTCATAAACTGATTTCTAATAATGCATAGAGTGGACGACTGCCAGTCACCGGTTAACTGTCATGACCCAACCCGCATGATAACCACACGCAAGTGGACCAGATCTAGTTGGGAGATGATATAGAGGGCCAAACGTGATCACGTTTTGGCATTATTTCAGAGACGATTTTGTCAAAATTTTCATTTTCAACTTTATTTTAGTTTCCTTATATAAGGAATTTTTACGTAGGGCTCATGATTCCGAAATGTGGAATAATATTTTTACGATACCCCATGGTTTCTGGTTGACCATTGAGTAATAATTTGGAGAATGTTGATTTGCTTTTGTCGGTGAATCAAGCTTTGTTTGGTGGATTAAATGACGTTCACTCGGCATGATAATAATAACGTCCTAATTTTGCCTTCAACCTTCCTACTTTATCTGGAGAATAATATTTACAATACTTCAAATTAAGTACACTTGACGCGATTGAAAGGCGTGGTGGTGAATATTTAGTAACGCGATTATTGAAGGACTTAATTCATTTTAAGATGTGTTCGAAATTTTTCAAAATCCTAACCGAAAAGTAGTCCCACTGTCATAAATTTTTGAAAAACTTCGAAACCATGTTTAAGCTTAATTAGTCGATCTTTTAAAACAGGATCAAAACGTCATTGCATTTAAAGAGTCAATATAAATAGAATTGACGGACTGGTTAGAGTCTGTTTATGAGAAATTAGCCTACTGGTTAAACTAAAGAAGTTGTGGTTTGGTTAGTAAAGATTTAAGGACTGTAATTAATCAAGCTGCGTTGTTGGTTGGCACTTTGAAAAGGGGAATTGAATGAGCCCCGTTACACAGCAACAGCATGGAGGGACCTCGTTGAATTCAAACATTAAGTTTAATTTCCCGTACTCCGTTTGGGGATAATCACAAATGTCCTTTTGTCATCCTTCATTTGCTTTCCAGTTACGCAATCCTAATGGGGATATTTGAGGAAGAGATAAATGGAATTATTGTTATTCACGGTAGTTTGTAGTCGCAGACGTCTCATCGCAGCACACGTTTGAAATTCTGAAAACAACTTAATACTCCCATTTCCCTTAATTGCATACAAGTTTTACTACTTGGAGGACCAACTTACTATTTGGATAAACTTAACTTCGTCCTTGTACTCCCACATAAAAAATTTATGACGAATTACACGGGGATATTTTAAGATTTATTTATAACTTCTCCTTTCCTCTTTCCAGGAATCCGAGAAAGAAGTCGATGTTCTTTGTTTTTGAAGAAGAAGGACTTTAAGTGACAACACTTTCCCCGTTTGACTAGATAGAATGGAAGGTCCAATTTCCAAGTTCATACATGTCCAACAACAAGGTAAATCATCACAATATTTTCTTCGAAATTTTAACTGTGTTCATTTCAATTTTCTTCTTGTTTCAGATTCGTTTTGGCCTGCTTCTACTCCTTTCAAAAGTCCTGACCTAATTGAACTTAGTTCGGATTCTGAGAGAAACGTGAACGCGAGAGCAGGTAATTGAGATAACGATGAATTAAAACCAAATGGTTTTAATGGAATTAAAACCATTTTAATTAACTACTACAATGTGTTCCTGATGAATGCTCTATTCCAACAGTTGAACCCCTCAACTATTCCTCCAGTCAGGACGAGGTTGAAACGGAGGATGATGGGAACGATGCTCCTGAATCAGCAATTCTTGGGAAGGACGGAGTCTACGATGTCACTAGTCACGATGAAGAGAGTTGTCATTTGCTTCAAACGGAGGATGACTCTGAAAATTCGGGTGAATACGACACGTCTTGTAGAGAAATTCTTGAATAATTCTGTCATTGTATTTACCATCTGGGTTTTTATATTTTACAGATTCAGAGCATGAGCATGATGAGCTAAAATCATCCGATTCCCATTGTTCGGGCACATCAAACGGAGGATCTTCTGGATCAGAGACTAGGCCAGACGGTACTAATCCAGAAATCCCGGATCACATCAGCTATTTGGCTTTCCCATACACCAAAATCTGGTCAATGAGCCTTGAGCAGAGAGAGTATTATACCCAGCAGTTTTTACAGTTGCAGCCTGACCCTAATGGATTGGTAACTTACTATTTTAAGTTATAAAAATCCCTGCCAACGTTTTTTTTAATTTCATTTTCCCGTTGTAGATTTCAGGCGAGGTGGCGAAACCATTTTTTGAGAAAAGTAGACTTCCCCTCGACGATTTGAGAAACATTTGGCAATTGGCGGATATTACGGAAGACGGGTGGTTGGACTTGAATGAGTTTCGGATAGCAATGCACTTTGTTGTGGTGCGGAAACATGGACTTCCAATTCCGTCAGACTATTATGACCATTTCGGTGACACCCGACGGAACAGCTTGATTCAGCATGCTCGTGAACAAGAACAGGCCAAAGTACGGAACGCTGCAAATGGATCCACGGCCTCAAACCCTCCTACTGCCACCAACGGAATCGTTGTTACGAATGGAATTCAACCAGTTGTGGATGAGAATCAATTGGAACAACTCCATATCTCTGAATTATCACCTCCTGGGAGTAGTGCTTTTGCATCTTCTTCGAAGCAACTGATGAGCAACCCGGTTGCAGCTTTGCCTTCTACTTCCAAACAGATGGTGCCTGGCCATGAAAAACTGAATCTCAGGGATATTCAAAGGTCAAGCAAAGGTAATTTCTATACAACCTAAAAGAGTTCGGCTAGTCTTTCAGGAGATCTGTAAATTCCAAATTTCCCTTGTAGAGGAGTGGACTACTTTCGACAATGAACCAGTGAATTTTTCAACCGTTTGTGATACCAGTGGCCTCGTTGATTTAGTGCGGTCAGTAAATTTTTAATATATAAACTCAAACTCGCCCAGATTCAGATTCGCCCAATTTTTTTTATATTAATTCCATTATATTTTTATAAATTGTGCGTTTCCAGACCGGTCCCCGTGCGGCTGAATACTCCGGAAGAAAATTTAATGATTACTCAAGCCAATAACGGTTGTGCGAGTGCATCAAAGGTACAACATTTACAACTCAAGTCAATCCAGCGTCCAAAGCTCTCAGGACAGCATCCGAAATCTAGTGGAACCGGAACCATTGCACCGCCTCCGGTAATAATACTAAAACATTCAAGCAACAATATTGACCGCAGAACCTTTCCTTTCATACCATAAATTTTGTAGCCTCCCAGACGAAAGACGCACGTGAGAAGTTCTTCTCTGGATCTCAATCGGCTCAGTAAGGAAAAAACGAAATCCCATTTTAACTCCTTTTAAACGTTGGTCTCTAATCTGTCATATCCCCATGTATCAATAGCTATCTCTTCAGAACTCCACTCAAGCGTAAATGGGGGAGAAATTGGTGGCAGAAGTTTCCTTTCACCGTCTCATCAAGGGGGGGCATTCTCTATTTATCGGAAGCCTCTCGGTGTCAAATCGGAAACAATCCATGAGCCAATGCATGAACTTAACGACTTTCGCAAGTTTCGGCTTTCCATTGAGAACTCGGTTGACGAGCTAAGGAATGACGTGGATGAGTTGCGGAATGATAATGTTATTCTGACAAGGATTACAACACAACTTCTAGAACAGCTATCCACGCTCCAAACCAAGAGAACTCATCTTACCTTTCAACTTCATCAAATTTCTTCGGATTCAATCCCACCACCCCCACCACCGTCCGGTAATTCAATGCGGTCTTAAAACCACATTTCAATGATGAGAGAGAGCACCTGGATCCAATTAAGAAGATTTGAGGATTTTGGTTTTTTTTTTTGGTAAAAATGGAGAAACTCACTCCCAGTTCAAAAAGAAATCAAAATCTACCCTTCTTCCCTTTATTTGAGACTTTTTAATTTAGTAATCACTAAATGATCATCAGAGATCTTTTTATCAAAGTATTTTTTTTCTCCCACCTCTCCCATAATACCCCTGCCTGACAATGTGATTCATTGACAAAGATCTTTTCCAAAAAGTATTTTTCTTTTCCTTGTTTTTACGACCATTGAACTTTTCTTGTAATAACCACAATAGTTAGGACAAAGAAAGTAAATTACCCCGGTCACGAGTACCAGGCAAGGTTCGGGTTTACGACAATTTTAAACTTTAAATTAAAATTTTGATATCTCGTCGACCCAAAGCCTCTTCTATAATGAACTAAGCGAAACTGCAATTTCTGTATCCACAACGTATGACGTTTGAACCAAGGTTTAGGCAGAGCAAATACCTGGCAAAGTAATAGATAAAGATGAGATGCGTACCTTTGTATTGTTTAATTCAAGTCACTAACAATCAGCATACAACACATCCAGAGATACTTGGGTATCACTGGATGGAATCCTGGAGTAATCTAAAAACTCAAAACTGACTGATGATGAGTTAATTTTAGTACTCGGCAAATGGAGGAAATTAGTAGGAGTTATTACTATTTCTGTACAAGATCTTTATGATTGATAATAGAGTGTAGGGAGGACTTAAGTTTAGAAAGGAGACTAGTGGATGGACATGCTAACCGAGTGGGTGTGAATTCAACGTTGTGACGCGGAACCTTACGTGTATACCAAGCCATTAAGGTTGTAGAAGAAGGGAGGATCTTAATCTGGAATTCTAACCAGATGTATCTAAGAAAGGGAAAGGGACGCTGGAATCGAATGATTTTAATTTAACTGACATGACCGGAAGGTAGAGCCATGGTTGTTTAGGGACTGGGCTTGGGCGTGAAATGGTTAATTGAGGTAATGTTGGGCGTATTATTTGGTAGGACGTTAATAATTTACAGGCTCATTACTAGGCAGTCAGTTCAAATAGGGAATTGCAGCAGGAACTAGGAGGCTGCTGTTTGGAGGTCTTATTTTAATCTGTATTATTCTTGCTGTATTATTATTTCGTAGAATTACATTCAATTTAAACCCTGTTTACTCTAATCATGAATCAGGAGACCTACTAACCAGGATTCATCCACTAGAAACTAAATGGAATAAAACCAACACTTAAAGTGAGATGTTTTCAGCGTTTCTTATCATCCTCGGATGCCTCAACATAAAATGTTAAGGAGATGCGTTCAAATTAAGTTTTCCATTTCAAGGTGTGCTTGATTCATTTGTCTAAATCGCTGATCCTTAAGACTTTTCAATCCTTTTTTGGTAGATGGAGTGAAAGCACCGCCTTTCCTACCACCACCAACTTTCTCCATTTCCAGATTTCCATGCTTCCTTCCTCCGTGTATGTCCCTGGAGCATACTTTTAATCGTGAATTGGAGCAAGGCAAGTTTAGTGTCTTTCCTTTGGCATCTTAGTCAACGTCAATAGTAATCTCTTCACCACCAGTCCCACTTCATGTAAAGTTGGGACTAGATAAGCCACGTTTTGTAGTCAAATCTTAAGAAATCTCAACCGCAGGTTAATAACCAAGGGAAACAAGGGGAACGTGCGGAAAGGGAGCTAGGAAACATTTCGGTTTTGATTGATTTATAATTGGGAAAAACTGAACGGGTGTATCGTGGGTTCCGGGGGGAAAAGTTTGACAAAGGGAGCCTCCTTTGTTAAAAGTTAAAAGGATTATTTTAGAACTGAAAAGACAATAATTTCGAGTTCCCAACATTATCAAACGGGATTTGGAAATTATTGGAAAGCGGATGGGAGAGGAAGGAGCCCAAGCCCAAACTTTCTCTCCTAAATTCCTTGTTTAGGGAAAGTTGAGGCGTACATGTTGGACTAAGGATCCTGTTGTTTTGTTTTGTTAGAAGGGAATCCAGAACTTTCTCTAACACTAATTGAGGAGAGCATTTTCCTCCAAATATTTTAGTCATAACCAAATTAGGGAAATGTTCTGGGGACACAGGAGAGGTGGCTGGAAGGAACGAAACTAAGCAAGAAAAACAGGGATGGTAGGTGGATCCCTCCTGATTTGTCAGACAACTCCGCCGCCGCCGCCGCCCGTCGAGGGACGCGTGCCACTTGAAACTTGTCTTTTCAAATTTGGCAAGAGTGATTCTCGTAATAAGATCATTACCCGGGAAAACTCTTGAGCCAACTTTCTCCCATGCTATGGTTAGCTGGACACTTTCTCCAGGGCTCCAGGCATCCAAAGGCCTTTCTAAGCTAGAGTTAGGCTCCGTTAAGGGTCATGAACGAGGAGGGAGAGGCAAGCCAAGGAATTTAATTTCTGGATTCTTTTTAGTAGATTTACGATGAAATTGTTCCCTGGTCTCTCTGATTCGTTTCTTCCCGTTCGGTTCGTTCGTTTGGGAATTAGTGATCATGAGTCGTTCCCACCTCCAGGTCCTGGAGTCCTGGAGTGCTCCTGGTGACGGAATTTTGAAACTGTGGTGGAATAATGAGGTGAAGCTCGGCGGGCGTATTGTCACTTTGGAATGCTTTCTTTGTACTTTCTCCTTTGTTCCTTTCTCCAGCGTCACCTTTTTGCTTTCTCCTTCTTCCCCAGATGTAATCATTGAGAGGGTAGATTGGTTTTTTCTCAACTTGCCTGATTTATTACATTTGGAGGGTAGAGGGGCAGTCAGGCGTAGGAAGCACTCGATTCGACTTCCAACTTCCATTTTTCCATACAACTGTAAAATTCCCATCGATGTTTACACGAGCGGCACGTTTTCGAATTGAAATCAAATCTTAACTTGAACCAATTCCAAATATTTCCTTCTTTTTTTAATTATGGAACTTCCCAGTCGGGCAGGAGGATGTTCCCATTATTCCTGGAGAAAGTTTCCTCCTAGCTCATAATTCTCATTTTACTTGAGAAAAAATAAAAAGTTTGGCAGGAACAAGGAGGGCCAAGCCAAAGGAACGGTTTTAGGCTCACACGGCGCTATGAATTCTTTGAACTAATTTTCCCCGTGCCTAATAATTAAGGGAAGCATTATTTGCACAACCCCGAATGGGAAGCCCTTGGTGAAAGTTTTTTTAAGTTTCAAAGAAAAGCATTTTCTTTCCTTCAGTCTTCCTTTCCTCCTCCCTCCTCCAATTGTGTCAGAACACGGAATTTCTCGGAAGTTGAAATTATATCAAGAAAATTTATTTTTCAAAAGAAATTCAGGCTTTCTTGATTGGAAATTTTGATGGAACATAGTCACCCATTCAAAAGCGGAATGGAAAAAATTTACCCGATTGGTTAAAAGTTGTTGATGGGGTTGATTGTGGAGTTGTCTCGGAAATTAAGTTCCCACTACCAAAATATTAGGATTACGGGACTGTTTGGGGCTCTGGAACTCTGGAACCCTTCCTGGAACTTCCGTGTAAGTGGGATAATGAAGTATGGATGATGTTCCTCTGGAGGGCAAATGTAATGTCCCATTCAGGCCTGATGGAATTGGCTTTGGGTCTCTCTGACATTTAACCAGAGCCAGACACCATCCCATCCATCTTCCCCTGGAAACTCACTTTGGGATAGGCAGGGAAAGCTTACCAAGGGAGATACACTCCCGATCATAAACCACGGCGATACGGTTTCAAATCCTTATTTGATAGTTTTATTGAGTAATGCGGGCAGACGGATGCGCGGAAGGTACGGCAATTAACTTATACCCAGGACGACACGAACCCCGACACTCGTCAAATCCGAATTGAGTAAGTTTCTGCCAACTGAAAGTGCAAACTCCAAATCCGTCCTGAAAACTTTCTCCCTATTTACTTGCAAACAATTCAGTAACTGTGATTATAATCCTCTGGAATTTTGGTTTCGATGAAGAACGTAAAGCTCTCTTAATGTCTCCCGTTCCTGGAGAAACCTGGATCCCGTAGGTTCCCCATACCGGCGGTGGAGCTGTGCTTATGAATTTCAGGACACACTCGCACCGGATTGGGAGAAAGTAAGGACTCATGCATTGGTAATCGGGAAAGGGCCTCCAAGGGAAATACGAAGGACTTATAGTTCAGGAAATGGTACGAGTCAGGTCCAGGCTTATCATCTTCTAATTCAGAAACGTTTCCCTAAGTGATCCTTTTTAAATTGACATGGATGAATTGAAGTGAGGCTGTGGTGGAACACCCACTTTGTCCCTCATGTATTAAAACCTTCCACTTCATTCAAGAATCAGGGGAACCTACGCTTAGGCTCCTCGTTCGTACTTGGGAAGGACTTTCCCTTTTACTCCTCCTAACCTCAGCTCATAACGGACTGAATAAGGTGAGTGAGTCCAATTTCCTTAATGGGGTTCAATGGCTCCCATTATCATTCATCCAGAACTTCCTTCTTCCTCCTTGTAATTTCAATTAGATCTGATTTAATAATCTCCCCACTCCCTACTCTGTCACTTGGAAAATCTTAAATGGAACTTTCTCTTCTTTTTACCAATTTCAGAGAATGATTTCAATTTTTCATTGTTCCCAAACCCAAGACTCCAGAGACGTTCAAAACAAGTTTGGAATGGCATGAACCGAACCCTGCCTGAGTGTGTGCTCCTCTCTCTTTCTAATGGATTAAAAATGATGATGAGAAAATGTATCTCCAATCTGCTAAGCAATCTTAAAGGAATACTAAGAAACTTCTATTGATTTCCAATAGGGTTGGAAATTGAGGATTTTCCCATTCCCACTTTTAAAGTCGACTTGTTTTCCCTTCCCGATAAGAAAGGAATACTAAAAGAAAGGGATTGTTAATAGCCATGGATTTTCCGATTTTAATGTGGGAAAGGGGCTTCCTTTCATTACTTTTAGTCCTAGAGTCGAGGGCCGGGCAGGAGGACTTAGAGGGAGTAGAATCAGAGAAAGTTAATCTTCCTCCAGAGTCTGGAGGAACACTCAATTTACTTTTACTTTTTGGTTTAAAACTTTCCACTTTCCCCACTTTCCCTTTCGAGTAAATACCCCACCACCACCACCAACTAACTAACTGGCTACGCTCACTCCCTACAAACTTCAAACACCCAATTTCCACTTTTTTCGTTTCCAAGTCGAGTGATTAATCCCTTTTCACCACATTGCTTTCCAAGTCCAAATTCCTTTCAATAATAAACCCAATAGAAAGGCCTACTCTATATACCTTGATAGAAAGGGGGTTCTCTGATTTATAACAAAAGGCGATGGTCATCCCTTCCCTTTGGCATTCAAAACATAACAAAACAGGTCATAATTCCATGGTTCGAGTCCTGGTGTTTATGCAGAACGAGTCTGAAAATTAATCTTCCTCCATCCCCACAAGATTGTAATTGCAAAAAGACTTAGGAACCTGGGTTGGAGGAGACTAGTAGGAAGAAAGGAGAAAAACTAATCATTCCCAAGTGGTAAAAAGGTTAAAGTTATGATTCTTGTGTTTATAATTTATTCATCCATCAAGCATTTTGTAGGCTAGCGTTGGACGGGAGCCCCCAATGCACCTTCCTCTATCAATAATAAATGAGGCTCGTAGTGAGTTTCACCTTTTGTTCCCAGACTAGAGACACGGAGAAAGTTGACGGTGGAAGTTCATGGAACAAATAATGGAGGCAGGCAGGAGAAAGCTTCCCACCAACATCGCTGGAAAGGTAAAAGTTAGGGGCTGCGCAAGCCCGCGGCCGCCGCCAACGCTGAAATCCTTTCCCAGCACCACCACTACCTCCTCCCCACCCAAGAGTCTTTCACTGCTTCTTCAACACGGGGAAACTGGGTGTGCTATAAAGTGGCTTAGCAATTTCAGGAACTTTGTCAGTCTCACTTCAAGCTGGACAAGTGATCCATTCCGAATTTTTCAAATCCCAAGGGGAGAAAAGATTAATTTCAATATTTATTAGGCTCCAGGATTC
>JAQIWD010000447.1:0-21463 GCA_034694825.1 Anurida granaria
GAGCCGAGCCGAGCCGGCTCGACGGTTTTTGCGTACGTTCCGAGCCGAGCCGAGCCGAGCCTGGTGTCCAAAAAATTTTCCTCGAGCCGAGCCGAGCCGAGCCAAAGCTCGGCTCGGCTCGAGGCTCGGCTCGATTATTTTCGAGCCAAAGGCTCGACGAGCCACCAATGGCCATCTGTGTTCGTATATTATGATACTCTTCACCAATTTGTATATTATGCAGATGTATTTCAATTTGCCTGTTATACAAGTAAGATGTATTAATTATTAATATTATAACATCAATTTGCTACTATGTACATGTATTTCAACTGGAATGTAATATATTGCACAAGTAGTCCCATAGGATGGATGGATTGAAAGTTAGAGTATATCTCAAGCTCCCCATTTATGTACGTGGTGGGTTTGGTAAATTTCTAGGTTTCGTTTCGTCCTTGTTCCATTCATTCACACAGTCGCAGTGGAGGAAGTTGCTTGTGTTGAGAGCCAAAGTGTCCGGAAACACTCTCACTTTTCCAAGTTTAGAAAATTCCGTCCTGGGAATTCCCAATTAGGTTTAACATTCTAGCCGCTAGAATTCTAATTGTTAACTACGTTTGAGTGGCGTCGCTTAGTCAGTGTTGATTTTATTAGTTTTTAATCCCCTTGTAGTTGTTCCCGTATTCCATTTAAACAGACAACAACAGTCTCTTCATGCTACGAAGTTTATCGATTTTCTTTACAACAAATATATAAAGCTTTCCAAATCAATAATTCTCTGAAGGATTTTTGTTTCCGGGGTTGTGATTGAGATTTCTAAAAGGTAAAAATCAATTTGTGTCTTGCATAATTATCCCAGGATAATTTAATTGAGATTCCTATTAAATTTAATTTCCAAAATTTGTCCCCAATAGTTTGTATACAATTCCAATTTTGGTATTTTCAGGCTCACCGCAGAAACTATCTCATTGGGATGTAGAAATTTGGAGTAAATTTCAGAGTGCAAAGTCTTGTATGGCAGAAGAGGTAAGCTGTCAGCAATTAAAGATTAATTACTACTAATTAATTAGTAAATGCATTTTGCCGGTTAAAGGTCTGCTAGAAAATAAGCATAGGTGTTAAATTGCTGTGTGTGTGTGTTGTGGGCTATGTTAAAATTTTCACTTAAATTCACACTATGTTTTTTCACTTCTAGCTAAGTTGGCACGTTATATTTTTGGCTTATAGTAAAGTTGACCACTTGAACGTTTTGATAGTTACATTGGCCACGTTAAATTTTGGGCTTATAATTTAAGTCAGACATTTTTAGCAAACAAAAGTTAAATTTTAGCGAGTTTCATTAGCATCTAAAGTTATTTATTATTTTGGCGTTCATGGATTGGTTCTTAAAAATTCATTTCAAAAAATTGATTCTGCGCTCAATCAACCATTTCAAGGTAATTCTGCCTTTAATTGATTGAGAGTTAAATTGTAGTGGAAAGTGAGACTTGAATTAAGTTCTCAAGAATAATAGTCGAGTTGAAAGGAAGATTAGTGGGGTGTGAAGATGAAGCTAAGCCGACGACGATGGTGGACGGACGCACCACGTTGTCTTCCTCAAAGCACATTTCTCACATTTCAAATTTCTACAATTTACGATCATCAAAAGTGTATTCTGTTGTTGAGTGTCTTCCAATTAAGTACTTTACATCATCCCACATCATTTTATCCGTCCCGGAATTCCTCTATTCTCATCTTATGATTCCTACCGTATCTTGGAGGCGTTTATAAATCACTCATACCTTAGACAAGGGTGTTATTTTACATTTCATTCCTTACTGACTTTCCGACACAACCGGCCAGAGAACAATACTGGAGAACTCGCTTTTGAATCTTACCAAACAATGCAGCCAAACGTAACTCACCGACCAGCCTGTTGTGGTCGCCGGCGCCTTTTCAAAGGGCCCGCCGCTTCCAGCAGCCTCCGTGTGACGGTCTAACCATGTCCAGTCAAGTGGGAAGGAAATCATCATCGGCCCTTCTGTCGGCCTCCGAACCCTGTACCTTGTCCATGCCTCAAGAAAATGTTGGCCACAAAATTATTGGTTCTTGACAAATCATTCAAAGTGTGAACATTTCCAGCGTCCTTTGTTCTTTGTTCCTTTTCCTTGCGGTGGTGGACCGAACAGGCAGGCGCAAAGGGATCTTGTTCCTTCATTATTCAAAAATGGTTCACAAATTCCTAATGGGCATTCTTACTCATTGTATTTCCACAATTCTACAACTTTCAATTGGCATTGTTGTCTCTCTCTCGTGTTCTCCATTGTTGTCTTGTCTTGTACATTCCTGTCCATTCCTGTCCAGGTACGTTTTGGTTCTGTGTGGTGCGGCATGTGGTTTTGAATCCTTGGACGGTGAGGATGACGCCCTTTGGTCCTTGCCATTTCTGTTGAGGTAAAAGGAAGATTAGGGACAAAGGGATGAATTCATGAATTGAAGAAAGGAAATAAGGTCAGCAACCGAGGGATCGTTTTAGTGAGTTTCTGATCAATGAGGCTTCGCTTTCCTTACCCGGGACGCGTAACTCGGTTAAAGTGAGACCAAATGTGGACACATGGGAAGAAGGGATGGAAGAATGGGGATGAACATGTGCCGAGCGTAAGGAAGTGGGAAATTAATGGTTTCGACTTGAGTAGGTTCTCCAGTTTCCTATACCCGGATGGGTCCAAGGGTACTTTAAGGGTTCCTTAGGGCCCTTAGACGCAGCAGAAGCTCCATAGTTGGCTTCCTTACATCTTCCGTCCATTGTCTGGACCCATGTTTCCCTAGTGTGGACCCTAACATGTGGGGACTTGAATTCTTGAGATGCTTCTTGAGCTGTTAAGGACGAAGCTTGTGGATTTAAGGGGGATTGAGCTGAATTGCCAACTTGGTAATTGACATCCCACAATTTATCGCTTGGGTTCTTGGTTCTTGGTGCAGAACTTAAATGAGGCGTTTGTGGGTCTAGATGAGCTTGTTGAAAGATTTGAAATGACATGAGCCACCATTCTACGATGCTTTTAAGACGCTGAAAATGGAGAGGAAGGAAGTAAGTGCCTCCATTACACATTTGGATTTTATTTTTTGTGGTAACCTCGTTGAGTATCTTGAGGGCAAGATGTTGAATGCTGAAAATGGGAAAAGGAGGCGGATTTTGTAGTGAAAATGATTAAGGAGCTAAGATCTTCCACATGTCTTCACTTCCTATGGCACAGGCGCACTTTGTGTTACAAGATTCGAAAGGATGATCGTGGTGGTGGTGGTAATTAGGCTCCCAGTTTAAGGACGAGGTGCAAATCGTTTTGTAAAACCTAAGCTTTCTACTTGGTGGAATGAATAAAAAGTGACGATTTCCATTGAAGACGAGCTTAAAAGCTTCAAAGTAACGCTTAATCTCCTGGATGCAAAGGCTGGAAAGAAGAAAATGTTGCATGATGCATGCTGCATGCTGTCGGATTTGTCGCTTCGTTTCCTTTGGTAAGGCGAGATGTTAAGCCTTTCCTTTCTACCCCACCACCACCGGACAAGGCATGAAACGTTTTTGGAACATGAAATCTTTTGATTCTATTCCATTGGGGTTAAAAATCTGTCAAGTTCGTTCAGAAACCAGCAGCTCAGCAGCGTCTTTAGGGTCAAATCCAATTTCTACAAAGTGAATTAAAAATCCATAGGATTCATGGGGTAGAAAATCTCCAATATTTTTCTTCTAAAAAAATGAGCTGCACAGCCGCGGTTTCCTAAAGGTGTCTCTAGAAGTAAGTGGACCCTTTTTCAAGAAACAAGGATGAACTCTTGGATACTGGCAGTGGCAATGCAGGCATGTTCTCCCCTAATAATAAGATTTTGATTTATTACAAACGCACTCATAATCATCCACTCCGATCTTTATATTCTTCTAACGCGCAGGGATCGCTTCAAGGGCCCTTTGGCCCTCGATCTGTGGCAATGAGCCTTGCGATGTGTTTCCCTACCTGAAGGCTCCTCCGTATCCTTGGAGATCTTCTGATCTTCATGACTAGACGACAAGATTTATTTGACCCTCCTAGTTAGCCCTCTTACTATAAATTCCTTTTCAATTTAGAAACACGGTTAACACATTGTGGAGTGGGAACATGCGGGTTTTCAGCAAAATCCTTTTGTTCTCAGCCTCATCCGTTTTGTTCATCCGCATGCGCATCATGGAAGATGACATTGTTCCACTCCAGGATTTTTATAAGCTTTGAAGGACTACTGATCCTCCTGAGGGTCCATTGCGTGTTTCCAATGGCATCATGCACTGGTTTTTGTAAAGGAAGCCAAACCCGGTTCTTCGCCCTGTCACGTAAATCTCTAATTTTAGGAAGGAAATGGCTCATAATTATTTTGACGTATGTGACGACTCCCCACTTTTCAAACATTCCCGGGGCAAAAAGAAGAAGATGGTACTGGCCGCGGGGGATTTTGATTGGTCGGCCGTCCTGCCAACCACGTACCACGACCACAATTGGAGTGAGCGAGCGTCCCTCTTCAATTGACCTAACAAGACATTGTTTTTGTGGCATTAGTCAGCTGCCCAACGTCGTGTAATTTCAAGCAATTTGGGGTTAGTTGCCAAAGGCGTGCCGCGGCGGTGGCGGCGGGAGTGGTGGTGACTCATGGCTCATGGTGGTTCAAAATTTGTAATCAACTGGCGTATGATGCTAATGTTGAGTTTCCCTCCATTCAGGTAATGGGATGAGTATGAATTCCAATTTGAATTGTGAAGTAGAATGAGAACAATGGAATCTAATAATAGTTTCTGATGATGACAGTTTTATCCTCATTGACTTTGTGTTTCCTGGCCTTCCTTGTCTTGTTTACTTGAGTAATGGAGGCTGCTACCTGACAGATAAAGGCACGGCATGGTTCCTGGGTTGTTTGATTGGAGATGATGATGTTTGTGGGAATTGACAGGAAGATGAAGATGAGGGATGTAATGACTGACTACCTTAGTACCCTGCCATGGTACTTACCATGTACCTGTTTTCCTTCATTTGGTTCCATTGTTTGATGAGTCGTCTTCCTAAACAGTAGACGTGAAAAAGGGGGAGGGAGAGGGGAATTACCCCCATAATTTTCTTAATATAATTTCTCAATCTCGAGATGCTAGTTTCATCCTTTTGTTTTCTCACTCCAATTAGTCAAAGTCTCTTTTCTTTTATCTCAAGCACACAAAACAAACCAAATGGGATCTGGATCTGCCTGGAGAGGTCCAGATTCCAGATTGGGCAGAGACAATAATGACAGGTCAAGGTTCACGTCCCCTGAATGACAGTCATCATTAATTTCTACACCAAATTAAGGTCGGGATGCCGAGTTGGAAAAAATTTGGAACTTAAATTGGATGAGGGAATTTCAGTTTCTCAGCCTTTACACGTTTTTCCTGAGCGTCCCTTAAAACTCGTTTAAGATTCTTCGTCTCCTTTTCTTTGTCCTCCTTTTCTTGTTTTGAAGATTTCCATTGTTTCCTTTTGATCTTTGTTGTAATTTGTGGGAAAGGAGGTGAATTCTGAGTCTGGATTCTGAAGGGATTATTTTCCACCTCACAAGGGAACCTCACTTGGTGTCACTCTCTCATTTCTACCAGATCCCTCCAGCTTCCCTTCCTCGTACACGAAAATACGCTGGAATTATATCGCGTCGCAACGCCATTTTGACACGTTGGCACTGAAGGAGCGCAGGAAGGACTGGAACACATTTCGGTTCAAATCGGAAGGTGACACCCGAGAAGGTTTCCTCTTCAGTTTGATCGTAAGGCAGAGTTGGATGAGCAGGGGGTGGAGGACATCGTTTTACGACCACAGAATTAAGTTATGTGGTGTAATTCAAGTCCTTAAGGGTTCCTTTCGTTTTGAAGGAGGTAAAGGGTTGTTGTAGGACGAGATTCAAAAGCATTCAAAGATGCATTTCATTATTTTCCTAGAGTGTATTTTCCGCTGGTTCATGCCTTGTTATGCAACCAACACCAAGTACCATCGTGTACATTCTTGAAGGGTTGGCCAGGATTTCAACCTACCAACAATGCATTTCCTCCTCAGTATAATCAAATACAATTTCCATTTTGAGCAATCTGAGGCGAAGCGCCCTTGTTTAAAATTCATTCCGCCGAGTGAGCAATATGGGAAGATGACTGCCAAAAGAAGAAAGGAAGAGTAGATTGATGGGTTCGAATAAGCCAAGGGAAGGCGTGTAACTATTCATTAAGTCCTCTGATTCCTTCCAGAGATAAACTACACTCTGGACTATTTAGTATGGATGGAATGGACTGGGGCTAATGGGATTACGCAGACTCACATTTATGATCCAAATCAACTTACACCTGAGGCCACAGGGAGCAACGTCAAGGGCAAGGGCAAGGGAATCATAAAACTGGACTCCATTTTACTGGAAACTGGTGTAGTTCCTATATTAGGCATTTCCCTGTACTCTCTTTACAATTGGTCAGATATTAATGACTTGGACTGAACCCCAAAGGTCTGACAGGGTCTTACCCCTGATGTACACGTACCTCCCGATGGGCCAGAATGTAAAGATCAGAGGTTGCCACCACCTTGTCAGAATTAATTAATTGCTGCACAGAATTTTCGAAAAGCAAGTCGAGAACCAGAAATCTATTAAAACGGTCCCCCACTTTTACAATTTAAAAATTAGAGTGGGTAAGTTCCAAATCTTTCAGAAAGTTTGGAACTCTGGCGAATTTTGCTGCATTTTCCTGCCCAGGATTACTTTTTGATAATGATCCAATTCCCTTATCCCTTCCTGTACAAAGTGCCCCCTCCTGACCCCTTCTGGGACACCGTCCCATTGTCCTTCCCGGTGGTCCTCATTTGTTCTGCCCATGTCACATTTTATAGGTTGGGAAGGAGACGCGTTGGAGGAAAAAGGTCAACTTCATTAACCATCCTAAATGGGTCTAGTCCTGGTCTGATTTATTCCTCACTTGGATTATGATTCCTACAAAGATTCAAAACTTGATCTTTAATGGGTCCACTACTACTGGTGGTGACGAATGGGACAAAGGAGGACATCCGAATCAAGTTTACCATCACGCCATACGTCAATACGCAATACCCCAAACTTAACTCCGTTAACTTAAAAGTTCGGGCTTCGTTAAGTGGTTGTAGACTTTCTTCTGATATTTTACGAGTTTGCTAATCGGAAATTTGCAAAAGGCACTGCGAGGACAATGAAGATGTGTTATGTGCTGAGCTTTGCTAAAAACTGGCAAATGTTTGTACTCTGTTGTTATCTAAACATCCGTTGCCATTAAGTCAAGTTGGAGATGGGGATGATGAGTCAAAGTGCGAAATTGGATGGGGAAGACGTCGTTTGGGGTCGTTAAAGCTTTGTTATTCTTCTGCGAAAGATTTGTTTCTTTTGGCATTTTCATTTCGTAGTACCATCAAGTCCACATGGATCTCCTTTCTTCGTTTTTTTCTCAGAAGAAGTGAAGTCTAATCTCTTAATTTGAAACTCATCTTCAATTTCTTCTGAAGCGTAAGTTGTAAAATCGTGATCCACGTATTAGAACTTGATTATAGTGGCAGGGATGCTGGTGGTGCGACACGACGCCATGGGAAATCATAGAAAATAAGCACCATCCATCAGCATTCTGCCAATAGGGTCCTTGTACTTGCCAAAATTTCTTTAACTTTTATTCCCAGTGAGTCTTGAGGAACGGCGCAGGCACAGGCTTGTTTTTTTTTTGTATTTTCGATGACATTCCAACTTGGCTTGACGTCCACGACTGACTGTCGCCGACAACCAAACAGGAGCGGTGGAATGTTGACGAGATCTTTCAAAATAGTGTAAAAATAGGCACACTTTTGCCCGAGACAAAAGAAATTCATGAACGATTTATTTAAAACTCAACATCAAAGGGGATACACGGTGAGCTTCCCTTTTGAATTGATACCATTATTCGCGCTTTTGTAATTTCCCACTTTTTGAAATAAATTGCAATTTTAATGTCCCAAAACTGCAGTTTTAAAACTAAAAAAAATAACGAGTTGAGTTGATTGTTTTTGTGACTCTGAAGTTTCATCTACATAAAAGATGTTCAAAAAGTGACACTTTTGAGGAGGCAAGATTTTTGAAGTGGTTTACTACCTTGAGATTTTGACAGGTTAGGATAAAAGGAAAGGAGGCTCAGCAGCATCTTTCAAGTGGCTTTTCAAAAACATAAAGACCTGCGGAGGTTTAAGTAGAAATTTGTTTTGAAAACTGAAGTTGTTTGGTCTTCTTCTTATATTTTTCCGAAGGGAAGCGACTATGAAGAGTAGCGTCAGGATGTGTGTAAATAAAATTACGAATGAAGATGTTAAAACTTGCACAATACACCCTGCATCTCTATCTTTTCCATGAAGTAACTTTACATCTTGCGCTTGGCGTATGGCGGATTATGCAACTTCTTCATTTTTATCTTGGATCAAGATTAAAATTCAACCAACTTTTTCTTGAATTATGAAAAGAATGATGCATCATATTTTTTTTTGTTTAATTTTCCAGATGTCATCCTCTGCCTGGGTTTTGATGGACGATGACTGTGACTGCGGTGGACCCCCACCCCAGTTCCACCTCCCCCCACCCCCAATCCCACCGGATCTCCCCTGTGAACTTTTTGACACCTCATGTCCAGCACAATTAAATGTAAGTCAATCTCCTGAACCAACTTGGCGGGTCAACCATCAGGAATTGAACAGAATTTAACAAGCTCCTCACGCACGCGCGATCATTCAAATTTTAACAAAGAGCCACAGGCACTAACATGTCATGACAAGAATCTTGACATTACACAGCAGTGGACCAAAATAACGTTGAAAGGTTCTTCACCCCTACAAAGGTGAAATGGAGGACGAAAAAGTGTTAAATGATGAAGAGATTCCAAGGTGGACGGAAGCACGGTTTTCATTTTGAAAAGCGTGACGGAAGGGGAGGACCGTGCGGAAGCAATTCCGAAATTTACGACTCCCAATCACTTACGACTGGCACAGAACCGGGTTCTGATTTTTACAACTTTATTATACGACGGGGCACATTAAATTGTTCCGGCCAAAACGTTTTACGACGCTCATGCGCAGTATAATTAACTTTGACCTCGAGACTTGCTACACATTTTTGTGATGAGAACCGTGCCGCCAGTAACTGCCATGTGTTGCCCAACTTTATTAGAGCGGGTGATTTAAACACCTTTTTAGGGCAATTTTATGATTGGTCGGCAGGCAATTTAAACGGGGCTCTTTGAGGAAAATGAAGAGGAATCGAATTAAATTGTCTAATTTTCTTTGTAATTCTTGTAGATTGCAGATGCGGAGTTTAAACGGATGGGATCCTTTCCATCCCTTGCAGTCATCATCACCTGTACACTTTTATCCGCTGTGATTTTACTGGTCATTGCTGCAGTGGTCTGGAAGTAAGTAATTTTATTAGACAAAAAATCAATATTTTGGAATAAAACAAATTGAGTTTTAGGGGGAAAAAATATGAATTTCAGGGAAAACGGAAGTTTATGAAAACCAAAATGAATTTGTTGCATGAAAAATTTAATTTTAAAAAGAAAAGAAAATAGATACATTGAGGAAAAATTTACGAAAATGTTCTCATCGAAATCTTGCATTTCCGAAGTCAAAAAATTCAAAACTGGTCCAATTGTTATGAATAATGAATTTGGAGACGACAAAGCCCGAGGCGGATGAACAGGTGAAAACTGGCCAAGAATGCGTAATTTCCCTCCGTAAAAGTACGAGTGGGGAAATGACAATTGAAACGAATGGCCGTTTTGAAATGGAGAAAACGTTTCCATTGTTCCCCTAATTTATGGACTCCATTTAAAATTTTAATCGCGTACACTCTTACGTTGAATGGCGCATAATTTTCAACATTTTATGATTAGCAGCCAACTCTTCCCTGCCATTTACCGGAAAAAACATATTTTCTAAATGACAAACCAGAATCTCGAGTTGAAATCTTTGAGAATCGTAAACACCAATCAGGAATTGTTCCGAGTCTGGTCATTAATCACACGGCAGGGGGGTGTTGACTCTTTTGCTAATTAAAATGTTTGCAAGTGGACATTCACCACTATGTGCCTGTCCATGTCAGTTGTCGAATCCACAAGCCCAAGTGCCTCAAGTGCTCCAGGTTCATTAACTCATTAAGTTTCAATTATTTAATAAATGCAATTGAAAGTTGAACTAGGACCGGTGGTAATGAGCTTGCAATTTTAAGTACCGCCGCTCATTTTCAACTGGTGGATGATTGATGGTGGAATTTTGATGACAAAGGAGGAAGATTTGAATGCTAACGAGTCTGATTCCGATCTGAGTCGAATTTTGCCGAGTCACTCAATGATGAAATTTGTGGTTGCAGGAGGCGGCGTAAAGGGGTAACACAAACAAAGGATTTTGATCACCACCAACATCTGGGTCCACCGCTGGTCAATGGCAATGGACTCCTCTACGAAGACTTGTCACACGCGAGGCCAAGGCCACCAATTGCAACTCCATCAATTGAGGTTGGGCAACCTGACACTGAGGTCAACTCGTTAAGAATTCCACTAAAGATTCCTTTGTTTTGATAGATGCTGGATGTAAATCATCACCATGGACTCGGGAACAATGCCTCGAAACTTGACTTTTCCTATTTCCTCAACCCACCGCCCATCTATGAGGAATTGCCAGAGTTGGATGGAGGAGTCTCAGATCGGAACAATGGGCCGTCGGAAGATGAATTTGCAGAGGACGAGCTGAGTGTCATTGACGTCCCAGTCAACCAATGTCACCCCAACCCCCATGACGCCATGGCCCAAGGTTGTCACCCTCCTGACCTCAACATGTCAACGGCAGGTCGCTACCATCAGTCTGTCAACCGAAATCCAAAGTCAAGGGCTCAGTCATTGAATCGGAAACGAAATGGAAAGAATTCTGCATCAAATCCTCCTCCTCCGCCAATAGGGGGCGGCGGATTTAAGTCACAGCGGTATGGCGGCCGGAATTTTTGTTTGTAAATTGTTGTCCTAATTTTCCGGGATTTGTTTCCAGGAGTTTGGATCGACATGGTCGGAGTGGTGGCGGGAATGGGAATAAATACCCTGGAACTAACCCACGCCCTTACTATGGATTGGGTACGGGGAGGGCAAACATGACCATGACCCCTCCGAATAATTCTGGGATGCTAATTCTCTCTGACCACCACACGGGGATGACGATGAAGATCCCACCACACCTGGTCGCAGTATTGGCAGAATCTGCCCTTTGTGGCAATGGCGGAAATAGGGGGCCGTATGAAGTCATGCCGGGAAGTGGACTAGTCCATCCAGGGATAATGATGGGCAATGGTGTCTTGCCATGTCAACAGAATGGGAATGGAATCTATCCGAGTTCAAGGAGTAGCGGGAGTTCGTACGGAGAGGGGAGCAGCTCCAGTTCGAATCGGGTAAATCCAAATGGCACTTCTGGAGAGAGCAACTCTTTCGATTCTGGCATCGGTCAACACCCCAGTAAGTCCTGAATTCTAAACATGATTTTAGTCTTGAAAAAAAAAAAAAAAAAAAAATTACTTTACATGAAAATCTCATCATGTTTAGGTTGTATCAATTCTCCAGCGTATGATCAGACAGGACTACTCCAGTATTCTCTAAATCCTTACGAGTATTCTACCACGCCGAATGGAACGCCTACCCAGTTCCATACGCATCAACACCCAAATTTCAGGCGCTTGCGCATGACTGTAGCTGATCGGGATCATCCTCTGTATAGTAACCACCTCCTCAACTAAATCTCAACTGAAGGGGAGGGGTAGTAGATAGAATAATGTTTGATTTAGTTGTGCGCATGTGGGCAGTTTAATAATTAAAAGCTTTATAGCAACTTTTACATTTACGTTTACGCTACGTTGTGTTTAGTTTAGTCTTAGTTATATCTATTTAAATTTTAATGTTAATGATAATGCACACAGTGTTGTTCGCACACTTGGGCGCAATTCACTGGTCAATGACAAAAGGCAGAGATTCACAGTAAACTGTTGGACAGAGTTACATTCTGTGCAAATACATTCAGAGTTTGATCGAATCATGCGCCGACTTGCCACCACCGCACCGTGACAATTCACCATCGCCGTCACTTTTTCACTCTTTTCAAGCACACCACACGCGCATCGTGTTTAACTTTGACATGTGGCACGGAATGGAGCCCGAAAACAGTCTTGTAAATAGTAGCTCATAGATTTATAGCTCATTACGTTTCAGAAATTTTGTTTTCAAATTACATTGTGAAGAATTTAGTGTTTCTATTTCTAAAAAAATGTTTCTACGCGTCGTCTAATCATGGTACGGATCACAAGTTTCCTATCTCTGTATAGACTAATTTAAATTTGAAAAACAAAATAAGCGTAAATTTTAAAACTTAAGGTCAAATACGCACAGTTTTTTTTTTTTTTTTTCAAATCAAGAGCGTCATTGTTGTCAAAATTCTCGAAATCTTTATTTTCTAAATTGTTTAAAATCCTGAGTTTTTTTCTTCAAAATTCAGTAAAATTGAACTGATTTTTCAAATTTCTTTAAAATTGGAGTTTTTTTTTTTCAAAATTTACTACAACTAGAGTTCTTTTTCAAAATTATTTAAAATTGGATTTAAACAAAATAAGTCTCTAACGTTGGAGTGTGTAATCACTTTATTTGTTTGCTTGTTATTTTTAACTTAATTAAGAAAAAAATCAACACACCTAGTGTCAGCGTTCATACTTTTCTGCACTTCTAAACGGTTGGACGGGAAATGTTTGAGCGTTGGCGCTGTGTCGTACAGGCGGTGAACCCATGCATGAAAATAGAGCATTTGAACAATGTGCGTCTTTTGAGACAAAATTCATTTTCAAAATGCATCTTTGTACATAATAGGAAATTAATTAAAACTCACAAATCAAAATTTCGCTGCTTGTTTTAATAGGATAAATTGCACTTGCACTCACTCTGCACCATTATTCGTGCTCCACACATTTTGATTTAAAAGTAAATTTTAATTTGCAACATCAAGTAACCTCAATTGAACCTCGGAAATCTAGTCACAACTCACAACGGAACTCACAATGTATTTTGTTTTTTGATTTTGTAATTTTGCACTGTATTTATTCTAATTTAGGAAACTTATACAGTTCGCACATGCGTCGTTTATTGAATTCAACTAGTTAGGATTAATTAATTAGTTAAGTTAATTAAGAGTTAGCTAAGGTCCATTTATTCTGGACACCATTCTCTGTGCATTTTCGCATGATTGCAAATTGTACGGGGTTGGGGAAAGGAAGAATTGGCACAAAGAGACGACACAGCAACCCATTGAATCAACTTTAATAAAAGTTTATAACCACAAAGACTCGGGAAGATTCGGAAAGGGATTTAAACGAGGGCCGAGTGGATATAACTTTTGTGTACATAAAAAGTAGAGATTTGTATTAGTAAATATTTAAATTAATTTCGTAATTTAGTTAAGGGTTAAAACTAATACGAGTTGAATTGATGGGCGAGTGAGGAGAGTGATGGAATTTCAACTTACCGAAGATAATTTGAAAATTCATGACATTTTCCCTCGAAATTATTGTAATTTTTTTTTCAAAACTGGTAAAACGTCTTCAAAATTCAAATTTTTTAAAATTTATATCTCCAAATTTTTGTAAAATCTGCTTAAATTTGTCAAGAACTTTGGTAAATTTGGTCTCAAATTTTGAGGAATTTGTTCAAAACTTTGGTAAAATTGGTTCAAAACGTTGATAAAATTGGTTCAATAATTTGGTAAAATTGGTTCAAAACGTTGGTAAAATTTGTTCAAAACTTTGGTAAAATTGGTTCAAAACTTTGGCAAAATTGATTGAACACTTTGGCAAAATTGGTTCAGAATTCTTGTAGATGTGTTTAATAATTCTGGTAAAATATTTTGTGGGAGTTTTGCTTCCAAATATTTGGTGTGGAAACGTCTTTAGAACCTTGGTTAAATGTTTCTTAAATTCCTATCTCGCTCTAAACTCGCCCAAAAAAAAACTCCTTCAAGGACCGAACTCCACCAAAACTGTAAATAACTTTAGGTTAATTAGGTTATTTATAGATAGTTTAATAAAGTAATTTCTCCTAATTTAGGTTAATAGTTTTAATTAATGAGATTCTCGTCAACATAACTTTCCGTGGTGATTCCATTGGGCAGAATTATTCACATCCACGCATGCCCTGTCCAAATGATGAATGGTGGAAGTTGTCTTCGTTTAGTTCCTATGAGAATTTTGGAAAAGAAACACTGGTCGTCCCATTTTGGAATGAAGATCTTTGCTTAATGATAGGAGCAATTCGAATTCTCTTAACTTTCACCTAAAGGGGGGTAGAAAGTGCTAATTGGGAAAATCAACTTTGTATTATGTATGGTGAGTGACTGTTGAACCCACTATGGTGGAATGCATTGAATGAGACAATGCGTGAGGGTGTGAATGAAATCAAAGAAAACTTTTAACTGTTAAGTTTAGGCCTCCAGGATTAGAACATTATAGGCATCTCTGGAAATCATTTTAATGTGGTAATTGATCTAAGGATCCAGGGTCTTCATCATCATTGGACTTAAGGTATCAACAACAGCAAGAGGACAAGTTGTGAACTAAATTAGAAGTTTAACCGTTAGAATTTTAATTATTTAGAAGCAAAACAGTTCTTCCCGTAGATTCTTCCAATATCGCAACGTTTTAGAATTTAGAAATTGAGTCATTCGAATTTTTTGAAAATTTTGTGAAAGTTGTAAATGTGTCATCTTACTTTCACTCTTTTTGTTTAATACATTTTATAGAACAAAGAAACGCTTCCAGGTTTTTGTTCTTTTTTGAAACCGTGAACCTATTCGTTTGTTTATGTTTCTTGTGCTGGAGAGGTTTAGAATGAATAAAAATGAAATTAATCCATGATTAATCCTTTGTCTTCTTATTTCCTATTTCCTCAAACACCTTTCACCCTACTTTCGTTGTTCCAATTCAAAATTTAATATCGGGTCGGCCCCATTCTAACTTCTCGAGTCCAACGTTTTATTTAGTCTTGCTGGCAAGTATTAAAATTTGCGTCAATTTTCATTGGACAAGACCATGCAGCCCTCTCTGGCCAAATTTCTCCTGAGTTGCTTGGTCGTGGGGACATTCTGTACATTCTCTGCAGGTAAGTTTAAATTTTGAATTAGATTTCAGAATTTTCCAGAAACGCGAAACAACCATCAGCGATAGAAATTATTTGAATTCAAAAAGTTTGCCCTGTACTTTAGATGGGCAGGAATATGGACAATTCCAGCCAAAATATTCGCTTCGCCGACTACCAAGGTCCCCAAACCCGAATTCAAAAGACCTCGGGATGAAGCGTCCCCTCTGGATCGACATGCCAGAAGAAGACGACGAAGAAGTTGACGTGGTTGAGAAACGACGTATCGATCAGCCGTCAAACCCACACAATGCGGTCGAAAAGGTTGGAAATGACAATGAAATCCCCAGTAATTCCTCGCGCACTGACATGCGCAGTGAGGATTCACTCGACAAGTCCTCTCAGGCAACAAACGTTTCCCATCAAACTCCTACACCCACCGGACAGAAGCCAAAAGCGGTCGAAGGGGAATCAATTGTTTCCCCCAGCAGCGTTCCCGAGGCAAGTGGCGGGAGCATCAATCACAACACTCCCTCGCCGTTTGGTCTAAAACCACCAAGTCCTCTTTCTACGGTCTTCACGCCAAGCTCTCATTTGTTCATGAACAAGGACTGGCGTGCCCAGGAATTCAACGACCGATCCGACGCCGAGCGACCCACTCCAAGACCGTTCTCTTGGTCATATGGAGACTCGCTCCGTCACAATACCACGACCAAGGCTAGTGAGTCACTTCCTGCTTTCAACTATGACCAGTTTAGAAATGGTGCCGAAAGGGGTCACTCTTCTGTTTATTCTCCGTACGCCCCCAGACCCACCACCACCACCACCACCACAACTACTGAAAAGCCAAGGTATGAGTTTGGCAGACCCGCAACAACAAGGCCAAGCTTGGGTTTTGGCAGGCCACCTTATAATCCCTTTGCATCATCCCGACTGCCACCGAGTCACTCCGAGCCTAAAACTCCCGAAGCGAAAACACCCGCCGAGCCCAACTACGGCTCGGAAGAGGACTCCGAACACAGTTTGGAAACACCCGATGAAGAAAGGATTCACTCAAAAGTTGTCCAACCAAAACCACCACCACCACGCGTGTTCCCACTCCCCAAAACATTCATCATTGACACTTCCAAACCTGATACGCTTGCGCCAATGCGCGAATATTTGAATTCATACCGACAAGCGGAGGCAGAAGCTGAAGAGGCCTTGAGGGAAGCCAACACGGAACGAACGCCTCCGCGTCCTGTCCCAAGTTTCAAACAGTTTACAATAGACACTTCTAAACCAAACCACATGATACCAATGCGGGAATATTTGGAATCGTTCCAGCGCGACGAGCATCGCGAGGTTGAGTCCAGTTGGAGCGACACATTTCCATGGAGATCACAGCAGGCTACGCCTCGCCCGGGAGTCCAGGAGTTCAGACCAAGCCAACCAGAGCGGTCGCCATCACCATTTGGGCAGGGATATCGAGGTCCATCAATGTACAGTTCCGCATCTCAGCGATACCCCATAAGGAAAACTAAACGACATAACAACAATTACATGCAGGAGGAATTTGATGAGGGAAGTCCTTTGATGGACGCAGACATGGGCATGGGCCCAACTTATACGAAAGGTTTGATTATTATTATTTATTATAATTATTTCCCACCCATGTTAACTTGGTGTTCTTAGTCAGATTAATCAAGTGGTTAAATTTGGTTAAAGATTCGATGACCCTTGAAGTGACCCCGAAGGACAGCTACATTTGTAGTTTAAACAATCCGAATCTGATGGAGGCCTGTCGCTCCATTTGTGGTCAACAAGGTCGTCTGATGTCGTGCTCAGGACCTTATTGCTACTGCATCAAACCCCCCGCGACATCTGTTGGGGAGTTTGGCCAGACGGGACTAGGCAGGTGCGGGCCAAACACGGACTACGGCAGGGGTACTTGCCGTATGGTTTGCCCGGATGAAAATCTTTTCACCTGCGATGCATCTGCGTGCTACTGCGGTTTGGAGAACATGGAGGCTGAAGGTAAGGTCAAAGGTCAGTTTTTATTCAGTTACGGAGAATAATTTTATTTTTAGTAGAGAAAGTTGAAGCTGAGGTGGATGACAACTTGGGAAGTTTTACGGTAAATGCGTCGGGCCAATATGTCTACTGTGGACCTGTCATCGGAAGGAACATGTGCGGTCAACTTTGTAATGGATGGGAACATGTGACCTGTGACAGTACGACCTGCTATTGCAATCGCAAAACTTATTAATTCATCCCTTACGTGGATGTTGAATGTTACTGTAAAAAATTGATGGCATAAATGATTAAAGTAGGTCGACAACGAAAGTGAATTGTGAATAAATTACAAATGAGTTCTTCCGTGTTTGAGAATGCCAGCGTATATTTTGGCGCAGTATGCCACTGCGACCAATCAGCTTTCACCTTTCAATGAATGGAAACAATGAACTATAAATTATAATAGTTTTTAACAACTTTCTAAATTTGAACATTTTCAAATCTGACCGGATTCATTGTGATGAGCAAATGTTTTGAAAATACAAAATGAAGTCTGATTTTCAATGGATTTTGGTTTCGAACTTGGTTCTATTGATATTAGGGGTAGCAGGTAAGATTTTTTTTAGTATTTTAGTATAGATTTAATAGCATTCTGAATTTTACCAAATTAAGGTCTTTTTAGGTAATTTGGAGAATGCGTACGTTGACTACGATTATTCGAAGGAAGTGACAACGGCTAAACCCAAAGTTTCTCCAAATCCCATCATGGGCAGAGGAATTCAAGGGAAACAATGTAATTAAAATATTTACGAATTAAGAAACAATCTTATTTTAAACAAAACACAGTTTCAGAATCGAGTGATTTATTTTTCAGCGTGGCAACGAGGAGAACATCCGCAGTTTGTCACTCTAAGTTCAAAGTCCAGCCCTCCCAACACCACATTCTCCGGCCGAGGAAGTAAAATAGAAGGAAGAAGGATTGGTAACCCCAAGGTCAATCCCACAAGTCCTTCAAAGAAGCTTGAGGTCAACGACCATCAAAACTGCACCAAGAATGACAACACCTCAAAAGTAGAAGATGCGAGTGAACCACGCTCCTCCATTCCAACTTTTACTCCTTGCGGAAACAACACGAGAGATGGCGTTCGGAGCTGCAAATATTCCTGCGACATTCGGACTCGTCACTTTATTTCTTGCACCGGTGAATATTGCTACTGCCAATCTTCCCACACGACTAAAAACTAAATTGTTTTTAAGAAATATATCAAGTGAGAGGAAAATTATTTATACTCAAAATTTTGTAAATGTGGGAGTCCTTCAACTGAAAATTTTTGAATCCAAATATTTCTGAATGTTCTACTGGATTCGACCCGTAGGAATTTCTCTGGTGATTCTCTGTAAGAACGGAAAAGGAGGTGCTTAGTTTCCTAATTGAATTAAATATTTTGCAAATTGAAGCATTAATTTCTGCACACTTTCGTTCAGTTCAAGTCCCACCGCTTCCCTAGTTTCTTTAGGAAGTGATAATGGACTGGGCAAGTTAATAGCGGAAGGAAACACGGAGGCAAGGAGTGGTGAAATCCCTCCAAGCACCTTCCCCAATGACGACGAGTAGGAAATTAATTAAGAAGATTCAAAACCCAACGCTAACGCTGCTCTGGCTCCATTTTCTCCAGGATTTCCTGGAGCAATTAGAAAGGAACCTCCATTTCCTACTTTCTCCCCATGTATCCACCACATCAAGAATTCTTGGGAAGGAAGACCCAATTTTCACCAAGGCCCGTGGGGCAGAGATGGTCGGGGATGCACACCACCCAAGGAATTCCAGCCGAATTCTCCAGGAATCCCGTAATTCAATTCGTCCATCCAGGGAAGTTTGTCTTACCGAAATCGACTCCATTTTGGGTTCTTAATTACCGTAGTTAATTCCTATTGGGATTCAAGAAGCTAAGCACTGTGGTCCAAGGCTGCCGGCAACTTCTTCACTTTTGAATTCAAATCCTCCCGCCTTCAATTCTCTCTCGAGTCTCACCCTGCCCCTAGAATTGATTTATGCTTTTAAATTTCTGCTCCGACGTATGTTTATGCGTCTGAAGGTAAAATAGGCGCACGGATTCATAAACAAGACTTTTCATATTCTGATCCTGGAAGAGCGGGAAGGGCGGGGGATTCTCGGGTATAAATAAAAAAAGCATCTGGAGTTCTCCAGTTCATGGGGTTATTCATATTATCCAAATCCAAAGTCGGAACCGATGAGACTGGATCATAAATTCATGTTTGAAGTGCAGAGGGGCATAGAAAACGTTCCCTTTATTCCTTCCTTTCTCCCCTTCATGAACTCCCGGGTAGGAAAACAAGGGGAGCGAATATGTGCCCCTTAATTCAACTTTTTGAATTATAACACCGAAAACATGCAAATTCCGCATAGAGTTTCCGCCGGTGCCATCCCCCCCCCCCCTTCAGCTCCCACGGTCCACCGCATCGGATGATCCTCCCTTACGAGGGCATCCAAAAAGTTAGAATTGTCTGCGTGTGTCTTGTGTTTTCTGCCTGGTGGTTCTGGAATGATAAATGAAGAGTTATGGCCACTCACCACAGTCCACAAAAGAACCTCTCCGAAAATGCAAACTTGTTTGTATCATCTACATTTTGACCCCAAATTTCATTTCCAGGCTTCATTCACCATGCTAAAATTTGGAGAAAGCGAGCAAAGCAGGCGAGTCAAACACCACCGGCAGAGGAACGACGGGTCAACGACCTCCAGCATGTGTGTATTTTTTTAAATCCAAGTAGTTCTATCCTTACAATTGAAAAATCGCCAAAGCTGTTATGCGGCAGAGTATTTTTAATTGTTCCCCGCCAGATTAAAATGATCCGAGGCGTAAAAATAATAATAAAACCCATGGGAAGAAAACAGAGTGTGAGTGGGTCCGATTTCTTTTTTCATGAGTCTGCATTTTTTAACCCTATCAACTAGATTGTCAAAATTGGCAAATTGGCAGAAAGAGGCTGAGTCAGTGAAAATGGCAAATTGAGTTGTGCCCAAGTGTTGGAGGGTTCAGAGAGGAAAACGTTAATTACTCCCGTGTCAGTTGATTATGGAGGGAGAGATATGGCCTAATGATGATGGATGAGTGGGTTGACGTGTGGAGATGAAGTCTTTCCTTCTTGGTTCAGAATTGATCTCCGTGTTTATTGCGTGTTGGGGAGAGAACAATTGAAACGTAATGAAAATGATCATCCTGTCTCGAACCCAAATACAAGGTAAAGGACCGTGCTAGCTAGGAAATTTGGCGACAGACATGACATTACAGTTTCAACACACGCACTTTCCCTACATTTCTATCCCGAGTAAGTGGAATTACTTTCACCAAACAACAAAACACTCAGGGAACATGGAGGAATTTCCTAACAACCCTCTCTCCAGTTTCCAACTGAATCAATCATTGATGCTTATGAGAGTCAAGGAGACAAGACAAGGAGTCCATTTTGATGAGGGAATGATGAAAAATAAAATCGAAGTCTGCGCTTGTGTCTAAATTTTGAACAAAAACACTCTTATAAATTTAGAGCAAAAACCAATCACCACCGCATCTACCGGATTAACGACTCGCGCTAATTTTTGATTTGGTTCAAATCAAGGCGGCTTTAATGACAACCGACTTTATGTATTTCCTGGAAATCCATCATTTCATTCGAACCTTAGCAATGTCATCATTTCCTTTGTCATGTTTTTAGTCATAAACTTTTCCTTTTCATAAAAAAATCTTGAGGAGAGGAGACTATAATCCTCCAATTTTAACTTTTTCTAAACAAAAAAAATGTAACTTTTTTTCTTCCATTTCCTCTGATTTCTCTCCAGAGCATATTGAATTGGGAAAAGGAGTTCCAAGTTCCAGAGTTGACCTCCAGACTAAACTTATCACATCTCAGTCATCACTTTTTCCTCATTTTATCATCTTGAAATGACGGGGGGATGAAGATGAGGAAAGTTGGTCTACCAGGCACAATCAAATCTCCTCCAATAACTTCCCAACTTCAATAACCACTCAATTTTTATTACTCAAATTCCGCTCATTATCAAAAGTTTGTTTTTCCCATTTCCCTTCACATTTCTTTTCAAAATCTGGACAATCGGTTCTCCTTTTTTTTAAAAAAAAAAAAAAAAAACTCTAAACTTGGAGCCGAAAAATCGTACGAGTGTCGTACCTCTTAATATACCCGACTTAAGGGTGGGCTAGACTGGGAAAACTGAGATAATTTGAAAATTGAGTGCCGGACAGATTCCCATCTGTTAACCCA
>JAQIWD010000448.1:0-21440 GCA_034694825.1 Anurida granaria
CTGAACCGAACCCCTTACGATCTCAGGTAGCCAGAAGAGAGAGATTGAAGCTCTAACCACTGGACCACTCGCTCCGTACATTATTTGGAAAGATCAGACGGCCAATTCTGAATCCGATTCTTCCAATAACCCTGGAATTGACGAACTGGGCGTCGGATTCTTGCAAATAAAACGATCCTGGTACATATGACGAATTAAGAATCAATGCTGCCTGAATCTCCTTTACCCTAATTAACCTTGTTCATGTTACCGTAGTTTATTTTAGTATTGCTTAATTTAATTTTTTTAGTTAAAATTTAACGTCTTATCAAATCGTATAAAACCATGACCTTAAAACTGTCTTTCTAAGTAGTTAGCCAATAAGCTCAATCCAATTTTTAGCTCACGTTGTGTGTTGTAACTTAATGAAAATAAAAATGCGTATGGGAAGGAAGTTTGGCGGTCAAATTGGAGGAAGCATTATTCCAAAAACTTCAACTTCTTTATAAAACTGGTTTAGTTGTTGGCTACTTTTGTAGCCGTAGCTGAAGAAGGAATGCAGGAACACTCGTTTTCCTAACATTGACTAATTATAACCAAAACCAATCGACTGAAATAAGCAATGATGGCGTGGATTTATATTTCCGTGGAATATCAACTTTGTTTACAGCTACAATGTATGAAGATCACTTCCTTATTCCGTATTCCAGGCAAAAATTGGTTGACGATCCCAGCAAACTGGAATTTTAGGCGAGTTTTGGTGAAGTGATAATTGTTTCGATTTGTCAGTAAAGAAAAAGAATCTGACGGCGAGTATTGTACTGTGGAAATTAGGTAAGCTCAATGCTTCTAAAAATTATTCCCCTTCATTCCTGTTCTTAAAATCTTAATTTCAAAATAAATAAAACTAATATTTCTGAGCAGGCGCCCGTTGGAAGCTAAGAAACTCAAATGAAAAATAAGTTGGTGGATAAGTTTGAAGGAACAGAAATTTCCAAAATGGAGAGGATGAGTCCGCAGAGGTTGAGAAAAGACATTGCTGTTATTGGCATGAGCTGTCGCTTGCCGGGGGCAAACTCAGTTTCGGAATTCTGGGAAATTCTGAAAAATGGTTTAGATCAAGTTGGCCCAACTCCTCGAAATCGTTTCAACTTGATTCCAGGATTGGTTGAAATTCAAGGCGGTTTCATTAAAAATTCTCTGGATGAATTTGATGCTCCTTTCTTCAATGTGAGTGCCAAGGAAGCCCCATTTATGGATCCCCAACAGCGACTATTTTTGGAGGTTGCCATCGAGGGTCTTGAGTCTGCTCGAATCCCTGCTTCCAGTTTACGCCACACCAAGACTGGGATTTTTTGCGGAGTCGCATTTTCCCAATACCGAAATTTCGTGGAGCCAGTTGTGAATGCTGATAATTCGGCCCTTTATTACGAAGTCATGGGTTGTGGGTGGAGTGGGATTCCAGGGAGGTTGGCCCACTATTTGGATGTGAACGGGCCGAATATTGTGGCGGAGGCAGGATGTGCATCCTCGGCAGTTTCTCTCTACCAGGCAGTCCAGAGCCTGCGCTTGGGTGAATCAAACCTAGCGATTGTTGGTGGCGTCAACTTAATGCTGGACAAATCAATCCGAATTCCTCCAGTCATTATCACTGATCGCTGCCGAACTTTTGATGCCAGCGCCAAGGGATTTGCTCCTGCTGAAGGAATTACGGTCGTGATTCTCAAGGTCCTGGAAGACGCTGTAAGAGATTCCGACCAAATCCTTGGAATCATCCGGGGAACGGCGACGAATCATAATGGAACCACACGGAGTCTGGGATCTCCGTGTGCCCAAGCTCAAACTGAGTTAATTCTTTCCGCCATGGCGGATGCTCAGGTGACGCCCAATGAAATCACCTACTTTGAAGCTCACGGGACAGGGACGAAGGCCGGGGATCCTTCTGAGGCAGCAGGAATTTGCGGAGTCTTTGAATCCAACAATCGCCCGCTTTCTCAACCACTCTTCATCTCTTCCACGAAGACTTACTTGGGTCATACCCTGAGCGCTTCATGCCTGGCTGGTTTAATTCGAATCCTCCTGAGCATGCGTCACGGAAGCATTCCCAAGCATTTACATTTGGCCAATTTACACCCTAAAATTGATTTTCAACGCATTCCGGGACAAATTCCGTTGGACAACTGCGCCTGGAAGCCGAGAGATGGCGAGACTGTTTTGATTGCAGGACTCAACAGTTTCGGAATGGCAGGCACAAACGTTCATTTTGTTGTTGAGAGCGGACGCTCTCCAGGACTACAAGCTATCCAATCCACCAATGGATCAAGAGGGAGCCACTTGTTCCCAATTTCTGCCAAGGATCCATCGGCGCTTTCCAAACTCCTCCAGTTGTACTCGTCCCAACTGAGGAAAGAGCAGAAAGTGGATTTGGGAAACTTCGCCTACAGTCTCAGTACAACTCGTTCACACTATTCACATCGGCTTGGGATCGTGGCCAAGGATGAAACTGAATTGCTGTATAAGCTTGCAAATGGGGTGTCAAGGGAGAGAGTCGTCATGTCCGATGCCCCGGAACCGTTAGTGTTTCTCTTTACTGGTTATGGAGCCGGGACGCTTGAAAACTGCCGCGAATTCTATGACACCTCTCCAATATTCCGAGCTACTTTTAATAATGCCAGCGAGACACTGACGGGCATCCTTGGGACAACTCTGGAAGAAGTACTCTGGGATCCAAAATTTACTCATGCCAGAGACCCGGTCTACGCTCAACCCGCCCTCTTTTGCGTCCAGTACTGTTTTTGGAAACTTTGGCTCAGTTTCTTGGGGGAACGACTCGCTGACCATCAGCTGATAGTTCTTGGACATAGTTTTGGGGAATATGCCGCTGCAGTAGCAGCTGGGTATATCTCTTTTTACGATGGCCTAAAACTTGTCTGCTGTCGTGCGAAGCTTCTGTCCGAATTTCCACAAGAGTCCGGCATGGGGAGTGGAATGCTCGCAATTCGGAGTAGTTTGTCCGAAGTGGGCGCGTATGTTCAACAGTTCCTGAACGGCACTGAACTTCAAAGCCCTTGGATTGACATCGCCACGGTTAACTCACCGAAACAAACTGTTGTGTCAGCCCCATCGGACGTGTTGGAAGAATTTGAAAAGTACATCAAAACCCAAGTAGAAGTGCCAAGAAAACGGCTGGATACTTCACACGGATTTCATTCTCGGGCCATGGATCCCATTCTGGAGAAATACAGGGAGACTTTGGATACTATTGTATTCCACCCAAAACAACCAAACGTTACGTACATTTCCGCACTCCTTGGCCAAGAGGTCAATGGGGACGGCGTTGCCAATTCATCCTACTGGACAAGACACCTGCGAGAACCTGTTCAATTTTCTGGGGCCCTCCGATCCATCTTCGAAGGTTATCCTGAGTCGAAGGTATTCATTGAAATCGGACCAAATTCAGTGCTACTTAAGTTGGTAAAGGATAATGGTGGGGAAGGCACCGTCATGTGTCCCTCAATGCAATCATTGGAACCTTCTGCCTGGCTAACTCTGAATAAGAGTCTTAGGGAGCTTTATGAGAACTGGAATGGAGAATTATGCTGGGAATCCATTTATGAGGATTACGCTTGTACCAAAATTGAGTTGCCCCATTACCCATTTCAACGAATAAAATATTGGATAGGACAACAATCAGCTCCACAGTGGACTGAAGAGTTGTCACTTGCATCCACTGGAGGGATCTCCCATCCACTTTTGGGTGCGAAGCTAGACCTAGCCACCCCATCATTGATTACATACACTAGCCACATATCCGTTGGATCCGAAGTGTATTGGAAAAATTTAACAATCGCTGGAAATCACATCCTTTCAACTACGTCCTGTATTGAAGCGATTCTCAACCTACGTCCATCCCCTGTCCATTTGACCAACATTAAAATGACGAAAGGGTTGAGATTGGATATGGTTCCTGTTCGTATTCAAACCACACTCAAAAAGGTTGGAAGCTCACGCGGTGAGTTTGCCATGTTTTCAAAAAGGAAGGACGACAATGAATGGACAGAAATATTTTCAACTTCTATTTCGCCAGAAAGGTTCTCCTGCAGTGAAGGAGAACTTGAGGTAGCTCCGATTCTCTCAGGAAACCTCGGAAGTTCAACAGCTGCCATTTACGAACAGATGGCGGCGCTGGGTTTGGAATACACTCCATCATTTCAACTAATTGAAAGCGTCAGAGTGCTGGACAACGAATCGACTGGATCTGTATTTCAAACAGTCCCGCTCACCTGGACTTCCCCACGGCATGCCTGTAACCCGCTGCTACTCGATACAATGCTCCAGTCTTATCTCCTTTTTACGACTAGCAAAAATCCATCAAAAATAATGAGACTTCCGGTTGACATTGGGCAGTTTTCATGGTATGGGTCAGAGGGAATCACTCGTGAACCCTCTCCATACTTTATCCATATATCTGAGTCTGATGAGAGGATGAAACTAATGGACATTGGCGGCCAAATACTGGGAACGATGAGCGGAGTTGTGCTCCGGGAGACTACGAAGGAGGAATTTAGTACGAGCTTGGGAACAAGTTCGACCTCTACGCAACCCACTGAAAACAATTGGATTAGATCCCCGGAGTTAATTGTGGAAAAATTTCAAGAAATGGGAGAATGGAAGGATTTGCATTCAAATCTAAACGTCAACGAGATGGACCGAATCCCCGAAAGGAGACTTCGCTACGATTCCCTTTGTTACAAATACATTTTGCGCCTTCTCGTGGTAGATGGCGGTTGGAGGCCTAAACTCCGAGAATCCATCACGCCATCCGACCTCGAGTCCCTCTTCTCCACCTACCAGCACGGAGTAAATGCCAACTGCTTTCGAAGGTTCATTCAAATCCTGACGGAAGAAGGATTCTTGAGCTACAATGAGAACGTCAAGTATTGGACCGTTGCCAAAGAATTGAGCAACACAGAAATGGTGGAATTGGAAAATTGCGAATTTTTCAAGCGAGTACTGCACCCTAGCGACTATGCGGAATTGGAAGCACAGCTCACCCGACATTTTGGTGAGGGGCTTCCGCGAGTTTTTCGGAACCAAATTACTCCGCTCCAGCACTTGTTTAACTCCCATCCCAACCTGCACATGGGAATGTTCTATGGGGAAATTCCTGAAGCTGTCAGGATTAATCAGAAGCTCGCCGACACATTAGAGCAGGAAGTCTTTAGCCGTTGCCCCACGGGCATGACGATTCAAGTCTTAGAAATTGGTGCCGGAACTGGAGCAACGACCGCACAAATTCTTCGTCGACTAGACGCAGCTGGAGTCCGGTACAAGTACACGTTCACTGACATTGGTCCCTCCTTCCTCGTTTCCGCTAAAACCAAATTCTCATCAAACGCCGACAAGATGTGCTTTGAGTTGCTCAACATTGAAAAAGATCCTTGTACGCAGGGGTTTGTCCCAGGTGCCTACCACGTCATCATCGGCGCAAACGTTATCCATGCAACAAAGAACCTGAGCGTGACGCTCCGGCATACAAGAACTCTCTTGGCCCCTTCAGGATTCTTTGGCCTCATCGAAGTATTTAGAACTGAAAGATTTACGGATCTTACCGCAGCCATGTTGGACGGCTGGTGGCTGTTTGAGGATGAAAGGGTGGGAAATTTGGGCCCGTTGATGCCTTCGGAGGCCTGGACAAGAACATTGGAACAAAATGGCTTCAGAAATCCTGTGACAATTGGCCCAGATTCCTGGTCGTACGGATCCATTATTTGTCGAGCAGATCCATTGTACAAATTACCGCTTCATGAAACACAAAGAAATTGGATAATTTGTAATTCAGAAGGAAATGAAAAGCTTACGGAGGCTTTGGCTCATCAACTTATTGCTCGTGACCCTGCATCAAATGTGATTTTAGGACTCAAACAAGGGGTGAACTCAGACACAGAAAAGAGGAATGGACAATTGATTATGGATATTGGAACTCCGATTGACTTCTCACTCCTTCGCAACTGGATTAGAAACAACAGATGTAAGATTGACGCCTTTATTTATGTTTGGACAGGGGGACAGGACGAGAAGGAATTTTGTGAGGCGCTTCGAATGTTCGGAGGGTTGGACCCGCGTGAGATGCCAAACAGAGTAGTTCTTGTCGCTAAAGGAATCATCCATGTCCAGGAATTGTTGGAGGAGACGGCTAAACCATTCCAAGTTAGCAAGCATCAAGAGTTGTTAAATATATTTGGAGTTGAAAACGACAACGTCCGAACACTTGGAATTGATTTGGACGTTACAAGTGGTATAGAGGAATCGGCCACCCAAACGTACCATCTGCTTTACGGATCCCAGGTGAAGAATCAGCATGTGGTTATGGAATTTGGAAACGCGTATGTCCCCAACCCAGATAATCGGGGTCCAAAAGAATTGACACAATCGAAGAGAAATAGGCATGTCGAACCAGTGAGCCAAATTCAAAGTCTGGATACGTTGGCTCAACAAGTTCTAGACAGTAGTTTAAACCGTACACAAAAGACAGCCACGTTGGAACAAATCCTGGAGATATGTCTAAGGATTCATGCAGAACTGCCTGACTGCGAAGGAGCTTTAAATCCTAATCTGTCTTTGGCAGTTTACGGAATGGATTCCCTCATGGCCATGGAAATACAAATGAGAATTTCGAAACTACTCGGGATTGAACTATCTCCTGATATGTTCCTTCAACAGAAGACGATTCGGGGATTGGCTAATGCGGTATCTGGTCTACTTTCTACGTAAACCCGTTTATTGGTAATTTGCGCCAGGTGTGAATTCCGAGAACAGGAGCTGCGCATTATGTTTTAGCGTCTTTTGTTCCAGGCGCATAAATGTGTGTTTGACGTGTATGTGTTACCCGCAAACCCCGAAATCGGCATTTGGCCGAAATGTAAATGCTCATTTCGCGAAATGGTTAAGTTTTAAAACTCGCATATCGAGAAATGCGTGTTTAGAAACCTAAACATTTCGCGAAATAAGTGATTTCGGGGTTTGCGGGTAACATATGCACTTCGACAATGTGTTACATAAAGTTTTGTTATTTCTAATTTCTCCTATATTTACACAGATAATTCAAATAGAATGGCGATCAACAAATTGCATTTCATAATATATTAATTAACACACGATTTTTGTTTGCACAAATGTATTCTACTAGATATCTACTAGAAAATTTTGCTCATACGCTTAAAGCATCCTTTCAACTAATAAAATAAAATTACATTGAAAAAATGAACATGTCTTTATGTTTGCGAACACCAAATTTTAATTTCGACATTTTGTTGTCCTGAACCGCGAGCTTCAGAAAATACTTTTCAATATTTTAATATATTTTCAACGATGTCGGTCCTCTCATCAGAATTATAAATTCTTCAAACATATTTTTGATTATGGAAAAACTCGGTCTGGATTCGGGTTCCAGTTCCCAACAGCGAAGTATCACATTAAATCTATATATATAAAAAATCAAAATAATGTTGAGCGGAATTCTAAATGGAATGACAATTCTTAAAACTCGATATTTAGCCTGGACTAACACTTGATCCGAAGCATACTGAGGTTTCTCCATTCGGTATCCCTCCATGAGCATTTTCCAGGCGCTAGAATCAAATTGTGGTATGCCAGGGTATGGAGGTCGTCCTAAGCTATAAATCTCCCACAACGTAACGCCATAACTCCACACGTCCGATTTAATAGAAAATTCCAAATCTCGTAGAGATTCGATTGCCATCCACTTTAGGGGAAGTGGGCACTAAGGGAAAGTCAGAAAGTGCGGGTAATTATAAGCGTATTAATAACCTAATTCAACATAATGATGAGAAAGACTAGGCAGTTTGATGGGTGATCGATCATCCGTCAGGTCTCATTGAAATTCCACAGGAACGTTTTCGGGGGTCAAATTAATATGCCAACCCTTTTACCTCTGGTAGTAACCAAAGGTCAGTAAATTAAATGTAACTAAAATAGAGGATGATGGTTCTCAAAATGCTTCAGAGTTTCAATGAGATACGCGATTGAATATATTCTGAAGTTTTTGAAACTCAACTTGTCGTGCTTAAACATATTTGATTAGCCGACCTTCGGTGACTAAATTCAGTAGTTGGCTGAGCTTGATTCTTAAAGCGGCCATTGTAAAATGACCCAGAGATTCTCCCTTCAAAGGGTTAAGTGATAAGTAAGTAATGAAGGAGAGGAACGACAATTTCATTCAACAGTCATATATACATTATATGACTATATATATCAGTCATATATATGTTAGGATCCAAGGCCGAAAACAGCCATTCGCCGTTTTACAACGTCCACACCTAGGTGTGGATTTTGTTTAAAACCATCCACATTCCACACCTAGGTGTGGCCCTTTTAAACCTAACCCACACCTAGGTGTGACTTATTTTGGCCTTGGCTCTTATTCCTAACATATACATTACCTCAAGTTTCTGAACATAAACCGAGTAGTCGTGCAGTTGTTTTGACAGGCCAAAGTCTCCAACTTTTGCTTTGAGCGATTCGGTCAGCAGAATGTTTCTGGCTAAAAATCAAATTATCACTGTCAACGTTAATTTTTACAACCAATCCTAGTTTCCATAGCTATATATCTTTGGTTTTCAAACTCAAGCTTAGGTATTTAGGTACTATACCTGCAAGATCTCCATGTACTATCTGAAATATTTACGAATACCCAAATTAAAACTATACGGAATTTTGAAAATTGAAATATTAATCTACATTTTTGTGTCCTAGAAATTCCATCCCAGATGCAATTTCGGCAGCCCAGCGCATCAAATCCTTGGATGAAACTTTCTTGACAGAGATATTTTGATAGTCAACAATGCTGGAAGAAATACAAGAATTTGTTAAGATTAAAATGCACACTGTCCAGCCTGGTAACAAGGGACGAAAATAAATTTTGGGTGAACTCGACTCATGTGTTTTCGCCGCCCTTTGCCAGACAGAGCCATTTGCAAGCTATGAACGTAATAATATTTACCTTGCACGCGATGACGTATACTTCCCATTTGAGAGGTGATTCACAAATTGTTCCCGGTATTTGCGTAGATATTTCAGCACATTTCCATTAGCACAGTATTCATATATCAAGTAAACTTCACCTGTTTTAAAAATGAATAGAATATACCTTACATTCATTCATTGTTTTTTCGCTTGCAAAAGTTATAGCGTAGCCATCGAAATGCGAGTAGAATCAACGCCATTCCCGCCATTTTGAAGGACACGGTTATAACCATGCTGAAAGGAATATGTGGACTCACGTTTTTGAATGTATTGAGTACAACCACCAACAAGATTAACAATGTTCTCGTGTTGCCCCACAAAGCAACAAATTTTCAGTTCAGATAAAAGGGCTTTTAGATAGGAAATATCAACGAATTTTTTGACCGTCTTGATTGCAACGTAAGTTTTCCCAACTTTGCCTCTCGTAACCCTTCCAAAATGTCCATCTCCTAGGACTTTGGACTCTAAAATATTGTTGGTGAGTACCATTATTTCAGAAAACTATTTTCTTGCATTAAATCTTTGTCACGACGCTGGATTACCAAAATGTATTTTCGATTTCGCAATCTCAAAATCTGTGTTGTACGGATAGAAAAGCGCGGAATTCCCACTTTCCGGATCTCCATGTGTAAACTGGTGAATCTCATCTTCAGTAAGTTTTTGAATTTCACGGTTCTTGCCTCGTATTTTCCAGTACAGGTAAATGATGAGTAAAAGTAAAAGTAGGATTAAAATGGGTATTCCGATGACTAAACCCAATTTCAGCCCAGGCACCATAGGCGCTAATACTGCAAAACACATAATATTCCACTCAGGCTTACACAATTGATAATTCAGTTTAGTTTAATATCTTATCCACTTACGCTCCCCATCAATGCTACGTTGAATACTTTGTTGTAAACTGTTTGTAGCGTCACACGTGTACTCATCTTTTCCCAAAACGCCAGTTACATGGAGCACAGAAAATATTGTGTCCTCAATTTTTAAAGAATTCCACAGTTCTGACGGTAAAATCTGCTTGCAGAAGAAGAAAAATTGTCCACAATTCATATTGACTTTTAGTCGGGACTTACAGTGCCATTTTTCTTCCAGGAAATCTCAGGAAGTGGATCTCCGGTGGCATTGCAGTGAAATTCCAATTTACTTCCCCCTACAACCACAGCAGTCAAATTCAAAATTTTAGGAGGCCTGGAATCTGGAATTTCAAAATATTTAAGTATGAGCTTGTAAAGGCAACTAACAAAGTAGTTCGTGTGCATGTCGCGATTGTAAATTACCAATCCGCCACTTAACAAACATAGTCCCAAACGTTCCACATGGAGTGACATTTCTGACTTACCTTTGACCATTAGCTTGACAGAATTGTTTTCCCAGTCATAAGAATTAAGCACTGGTCCCATGCAAATCACACTTATTTCACCGGGCACATCTGGGAATGTGATGTCTATTGTTGAAGTATGAGTCTTACGATCTTCAGTGGTCAAGTTATGTCCTTTTCCTATTAGTATCGTAGCATTAGTCACTAAGGAAATGTTAGGAATATTTTGCACCTTACCCAAGTGTTGTATGGTTCCATTCCCGTTCTGAATCGCCCATTGGATCCCTTCTGAAAAGTACCAGAGCACTTCGGTGCATTGAAATGTTACTTTGGTTCCGTTGTATATATCCCCCTGTGTAGCGTCTCCAAGAACATGAATTTTAAGGCGGCTGGTGATTTCTGATACATTCCCCGGATCTTTGAAACATCAACAGTCCGCAAATTAAAACAAATAAGTTAATCATTATGGTAAACTTTTCAAGGCTTACAAAAGAACGGTTTCTGATCAAATGTAAAGAAAACAATTTGTGCCAGTGAGTACATCCGCCCACCTCCTTCATAATTGCAAATCAGGGCACCCGATTGAGTTCCAAATGATGTGCAATTGGTGCAATTATCATTCAAAACTATAGGAGTATACCCTTTTTTAAAGCCACATACAGGCTCCTAGGAAAAAATCTTTTCAATTAAACCGTTCAAAAAGTTAAGGTTTTTGGTTTCGTACTTGGATCCGCTTGGCGTTATAATGTATGCTACTTAGGATATCTTACGACTTTTTGGACAGAAGCGTCGCATTCCTCTGGATTTGCACATTTGAGGACATAAGGCGGTGTTGTTTTAATTCCTTCCAAATTTATACACGTCATTCCTGTACCGTTTGGATCCAAGTGCATTACCAGTGTACAGTTTTTATTTCTCCCGAATCTTTCACCCGGTGTTTTTGATCTCTTGATAGCTATTCAGCATATAATCAAGAACAAATCAATTTCGTCAACTTCAGCAATTTCTTGCCATTAAACTCACAATCGTTAGAGATTAAATATCCTTCTAGTGTCCCGGCTCGGCTGGAAATGTTAACATGAACATTTGTTTCAGTTTCGTTATAATGATGACAATCAGCACTCTGTTGTAGATGACGTTGCGGGTTATTTGTAAATCGAAATATTACGTTGGAGTAAAATTGGTCGTCGCCAATTTCCGTCAGGTACCTTCCTTTGTCAATACTAAATTCCTTGATGATAGAATTCTTGTGCTAGATCAGAATAGAAAACAAAATTAACATAAAGAAATCATGCAAGTACTTGCCAGTGTGATTTCTTTACTGGGGAGGGGGCAAGCTTCCACTTATTAGGATAAGAAGACCAACAACTGATCTCAATTTCCTCCACATTTCCCTCGAGAGTAAAATGTCCATCGACGGGAATTACTTCGTTGGTAAGGCCAAGCGACGTCTTCTGACGAATATAAACTCTTGGACTTTGCATTGTTGTAAATGTTACGAAATGCAAAATGAGTAATAGGAAAATCAAAATTAATTGAATCATCATGCCACTTTTGGATTCAAAAGCAAAGTCGGAACTAACCCAAAAATATATTTAGTGCACTTGAAAATTAAATTTTATTCGTGTCATTGTCATATCCGCTAACCGCAACAAACCGGATTCGATTGGTCATTCCGATTCCGACGTACACGCTTTAGGTTATGACATAATTAAGCTCGAGTTTTTCCTCTTGTTTTATATATTTAAAATTTAACACACTTTGATTGAACATAACTATTCTGTAACTAACTTTGACTATCCCCAAACAATGCAATATGAATAACACAGAAATATTTCTTGGGTTATCTAGAAAACATTAAATCAAAATAACCACCAAAATGAAAGAAACAGCAAAATTTCACATAGAGGAAAATAAATAACACTTGTTTTCAAGATAAATTCCTTTTCATCGCGGAATTGAAAACTGACCGATTCAGGAGTCACGCTTAGCACATTCCGCGAAAAAGACGTTTGCCAAATGGTTCAATTAAATATCCAGTTGGCCCTAATTGGTAAATGAGTTGGTATCCTGTCATTCCCATTGATTATTTGATTTCCGCCATCAATTTGGCCAATCTTATTTGACATGATCAGTTTTGATTGCCTTTCTTGAATGAGTTCTGGTAAAATTCCGTTCATGAATTCGTAGCATTTGACTCCAACTTCTGTGTCATCAATACCCGCATTTTCTTCTTCCAGGCTCACCCGGAGTCGAAACCATTTTGTTTTATTCATTGCGTACAATGCAATAAAAGAGACTACGAAACTGATAGTAAATGTTGCTATTGATTCAACTAGTTGGTATAGGACCTGGATCCAATGCCTATCTAACCATCCACCACTTCCGACTTCCTCTCCGCCATAAGACTTTTGAATAAAAATTCCCTGAAAACGATGCACCAAATAGTTAGCGGGTCAAGGCTCAACTTAACTATTATAGAATGAAAATTTACTTTGTCTCACTCACCCCTAAAATGTTTCCCAAGAAACCCCCAATCCCGTTGACAATAAATACATCCAAGACGTCATCAAAGAAAAATCGATCTTTGAACAGAGACACAAAATAGCAAGTGGCTGAACTCATAGCGCCGATTGCGACACTCGACGACAAGCTTATATATCCAGATGCCGGAACAATGGCGACGAGTCCACAAATGGCCCCGAGACAAAACCCAAATGCAGAGAAATTCCCAACACGAAAGAATTCCAAAAGACTCCAAACGATGGCAGCAGACGAGGCTGCTAAATTTGTTGCCATACAAGCCATGATGGCAGCCATGTTGGAGCGGAACGCTGAAAATGTGACCATATAATAAAATATAAAATATAATAAAATAATGAAAGTTAAGCTCAATTTATAAGTTACCTGACCCAGCGTTATATCCAAATGAACCCAACCAAATCATGATAGTGCCGAGGAAAACATTTGACATATTGTGGGGTTTGGAATTTTGGCTGCTAGGCTTGGTTGGTCCTAAAATAATTGTGTACGCTAGACAAGCTCCTCCAACCGGCACGTGCAATGGTCCCCCGCCTCCAAAATCCAAAACTTTTGATTGTAAATTCAAAAGAATTTATTTAAAATGAATAAAAATCGACATGAGGTAGATGAAATATTTTAAATTCAGCAACTTACACCCCAAATTTGTAGCCCATCCATTTGGGTTGAGTGACCAATAGGCAACAAAGTCATAAACAAATGTTGTCCATATGAACGTAAATACAAGAGTAGGAAGGAGGCGTCCCCTCTCCGCTGTAATTCCAAGTATGAAACAAGGACCCAATATGGCAGTAACACCCTGGTAAAAACAGAATGCCAATTCTGGTAAATACCTTGCAGGTATTGGGCCAGGTTTGTCATAAACGCCCCGAAGAAAAATCTTGTCAAAATTCCCTATGAACGACCCACCGGTATTACTAAACGTGAGTGAGTAGCCAAATGCCCACCACTGGATAGACACAATTGCAATTGTCCAGAATGACTGCATCAATGTCGTCAGCGCATTTTTAGCCCGTGAACCTCCACTGTACACGAATGCACATCCAGGAACCAGAAGCCAGAGCAAGATTGATGAAAGTATGGAAAATGAAATGTCCGCTGGATCAAAATTACTTGCAGCAGTTGAATTTGAAGAATTCATAACTTTAATTCTGATTTTGAAGAAAGGTGGATTTAAATTCAGGTTTATTAGTTGGAAATTAAAACTGTGCCTTGCTTTCCCTATGAGACGTCAACGCGTACTAGGATTTGATATTGCCTAAACGGTAAAAAGAAACCTTTTACTTTTGTGGATTGGTACTTTGAGTTTACCACAATTAGATTAATTTAATGTTCCTATAACATGGGACAAAGTCAAAGCCATCTCGTAGGTTGCAATAAAATCCGGATTGATTTTGTTTGTTATGCCTTATACACTAAAACCCATTGTAGTAAAATGTAAACGTATCACTCATTCATTGTGACGATACATTTTATGCTCATATAATTTTGGAAACGTGGAGGATTTAGCTTTAACTACTTATGTCATTGGTTCCATTCATTCCTTGTAGGTTAATCAGTTTTGAAGAGGTCGTCAGATAAATACATTCATATTGATTCAAAATGGCTTTCTTACACCAACGCCAACGTCATGTGACAATGTGAATATGTTTACAAATTGGCGGGCATTCGTACGCGGGTTGGTTGAACAAGTAGATTTTATTGTCTAAATAACGTTCATTCAATGGGACACATCAGATTGATTTATTCCGTGTCATGATTCATTGGTTCGTTTATGGTTATTCCATCTTCTAATAAATTTTTGATTTCTTCTGTAAAATACTCTAGTAATTTCTGGCCAAACTCCTTGCTAAAAACTCGTTCATTCCCAATAATGGAAATTGTTAATTGATTGTTATACGAGAAGCAACCAAGCATGAAACCTTAGAATTAAACAAAATTATTCCAGTTCAAAACTTTTAAATTTAAATTAACATTCTCTCTTACTTGTATTTTTGGTCTGTAGACCAACCATCAAGTACTTTTCCAATACTTTACTGTTGCAAATTTGGACGGGGTAACCTGGTCCTGGAAGGTTTGTCATTCCTATTGTTGTTCCCCGTACATATGTGGCCATTGAATTAAATGCAAATTGTGGAAGTTGAGAGTAAATCATAGCGTCCCACGTAGCGTTCATTTCAAAAGCAATGGATGAATTTATCCCTGAGATATTTGAGACCATTTCCTCCAGTCTTTTCAAAGGGCTTTTCTCTATCAATGGAACATCAAGTGCGCCATAACTCCTGTAGATAAAAAGATACAACTTATAGCTTGTGGGCTTTGGGTGTACATAAGGAACAGACTTGCCAGTGATTACAAAACCTTTCTCTTGGATGCGGCGTTGATTTTGGCATTGAAATTCCAATTTTCAAGCTTTGAAAGCAACGACTAGGTTTTGCTGACGTAATGATTGAACTCCACAGTAATGTTTTCTTCATGGCAGCTCCAAATACGAATAAAATCGCAGTCGCAAAAGGAACTGGAACTCCACCAAGGGCTTCACTCAACTTCTTTCGAATTAACAAGAATTCAGATAAATCAATTGCGGTTTTTGAATACGAAATTTCACAATCTGATTTCATAGTACTGAAATAGTCAGAATGGAAGAATAGTTCAGCCAACTTTTTTCCTTGGGTGAGCGGCATATAAAACCACATTTTCAGCCTGCCTCCGGGCGTCATTGGTTGAGGATTTGGAAATACTTGCGGAGTTCCGGTGAGGCCTTTATCGAAAATCTTTTCTAGAAATCCGAGCATTGAATATCCATCGCCAATCAAATGATGAATACGAAACCCAAGTACAGATTTCCTCATTCCGGCATCATCTCGAAAATCTAAAAAAAATGCTTTCAGTCAATTAATGCATTGTATTTCATTCATGCATTATAAATTTGGGTAATGTGCGAAATGCACTCGTGTGATTCTTCATATCAAGTTTACCCGAAATGAGAATTATATCCCAAAGGGGGCAGTTCTTTTTAAATGCGCTTCCAAACCAATTTTGAACTATTTCGTCAATATTCAAAATCTTTTCGTCGATGCTTTTGGAGGAATAAATTTTGACGTGATTATTGATATCAAATGGTATTGTCAACTTTGTCCAGAATGAAAATCCCAACCATGTAGTAGGGTATGAGGAAGTTAATCGCTCATAAGTTGTTAAACTTTCGCCGTTTGCGATCACTTTCGGTCCAATAACTCTTAACAGTCGCGCTCTTAAGTTTTCCAATTCAAGTGGTCCATCGAGAACATGGATGAACGCAACGGCAGTTTTAGGTTTAGTCCAAATGCTATCTGTTGCAAATCCAACTTCTGGCAATATCATAGGTTCAATCAAATCCATTCGAAATAAACGTCTTAGAATTACTGTAACAAGGAATCTATAACACCAGAGGAGCATAAATGGAATAAAAACAAAAGTAGCAACAAGGAGAAATGGAATCCACGCACAAAAACCAATTATAATCTTAGTTGCCATTCGCGTATACACTTTGATGGAAGGATAATACATTTTATGACGCACTGGGCGACACTAAACAAGTGCAAGTAACCTCTCTTGAACTTTTATGAAATTCGAAAGCAATGTTTAGTGCTGGTAATTGGAAGTCACCGGTAATTGGAAGTCGCCTGATTTCCCATAAAAAGTGCGTGACAGATTTATTTATTAATATTGCACTATATATTTATGTAGAAGAATTAACATGAACTAGTTCTTGAAACCAAGCTATTAGTTGATTTAAAATTGCATGAGAAATGCCATTCAGGATTTATCATCTAACCCTTCTAAATTATATGTGAACAACTTTTCCTTTCTATTTTTTGCTGAGCATCTCTCACTGACTTGTAAGTTTATGATACACGAGAAAGTTTTAATTCCGAAACACGCTCAACAGGCATGAATCGTAGTAGCAGTTGATGAAATATTTGAAGTTAGTAACCTCTCATACTTATACAAGTTTTACAAATTCCGTTCTGTTGTGCATTTATTTAGACAACCAGAAGTTTAACGTTGTATGACGTAGTATATTATCCAGTATGGCCTCATCTAAAGTTGACGTCAACATAAAATCGCCAATTTTTTTTTTGGACCCCTTTGTGATGGATGAATTTATGAGTAGAAGGATTGTGAAAGTCCCATTCCCCCTGCAGTGCTCGTTAGAAAAATCGGAAGTGGTCTCGAGCCAATCACAGACCGCGCGATTTAGTTCTCTCCTTCTCTCTTATCTCCTTTGACCAATCAGAGCACGCGCGATGCATTCATCATCATTCACTTTGAAGAAACTTGTCACATTTTTTAAACTCAGTTCCTTCACAATGAAGGAGGAGAAATGTGACAAGTACACCTATCAGCACAATACCTTGCTATGCTTTGGCACTCTTTAGGTACGCCGGCATCCTTGCTCGCTGCCCCTTTGTAGGCACTAGTCAATATTTCCTCGTCCTACCCACCCTACCTACCCCACCCACCATGTTCACGTCATTCGAAAAACTAAATTTTATGATATTAATTTCAGAATCAGCTTAAATCTTGTGTTCTGGGTTCTCAAATGAATCTTTCTGAAATCCATTTACGTTGGCTACGTTGAAGCTCCATATCACGTTGAGACTTAACGATTAAATTGATCCATAAAGATTAATTGTTAATTAAGTTTTTGCATTTTACGGTTTCCCGTAAAATGCACACCCCATGTACCAAACGACTCAGTTACTGGGACCAAAATCACGATATGAAGTTTCATGAATCCGAAACAAGTTTAATCAAATTTGCACGCATTTTAACGTGATTTGAATTGGATTTTGGATTTGCTTGGGGCCTCAAAATTTTCAATTTTCATGGGGTGTGAATTACTGGTTTTACATATAATTTAAAAAAAAATTTTATTCACCAAATGAAAAACAAAAATACTAAATCAAAATGAAAATTCATGAAAATTCCACATTGTGATCATAACACCCCACACCCCATGAAAATTGCAAATTTTAAATATACGCCTTAAGGAAACCCAACATTGAATCCAAATCATATTAAAATGTTTGCAAATTTTATTAAAAGTTTTTCGGATCCATAAAACGTGAAATCGTGATTTCGGGCCCGGTAGCTGAGCTGTTTGAGGTGTAAAATGTTCATTTTCAGTGAGATTAGTGTATTTTATCAGAACACGGCAGAGGGAACAATTTCTTGCTGGAATATTGCACGACGCTTAGCTCAAAAAACGTCTTATTTCTCTCATCATTTTACTTTATACAATGCTTTTGGAGACCATTAATGTTGACGTCAACATGACGGTCAATTGATTCACCCATCCCATTCACATTTGTCAACATTTCCTCGACCCACCCACCCACTGTTGACGTCCACTTTGGATGAGAGCTTATCTTATCGCACTAAATCTTGTGAATAATTTAATAATATCCAGGATGCTTGGGTTTAATTCGCATAATTTGGGGGATTCAAACAGTTTCCCGCACTGTTTTGCTTGGCTAGCTCTTGATTCTGAAGAAGTTAGGTTAGGTTAAAAAGTGCGCGAAACTCTGTTTGAATCCCCCAAATTATGCGAATTAAATCCAAGCATCCAGGATGGCTAAAAAATTTCCGCATCCTTGGATACGGAGAGTAGGAATCCTTTAGCTTACACCCTGAATCAAAAGTTTACTTTATCAAGTTAAACGAGAGTTTCTTCTTCAATGCCATTCAGTAACAATTCCTTAACTTCTTCTTTAAAGTATTTTCCAAGTAATTGTTTTCCCAGGTTGTCATCGAAGACTTCTTGATTTGACACCAGCGTGAGTGTTACTTCGTTATTGTACGAAAAACATGCCAATGTGAAACCTGCACAATAAATGTCAAAATTTAAATATTTCAGCAGCATTTGTTATAATTTCCTTATGTGTGCTGTTCACTTATTACTCGCGTTTTTTAATTGAAGCCCGAGCAAGGCATACTTCTCACGGACAATTTTCCCAAGGATCTTAACCGGTTTTGTTGGCCCAGGTAGATTTGCCATGCCAATTGTAGTTGATTTTAGATTCCACAGCAGTGGCCAGTAGATATACCGTGGGAGTATGGAATATAAGTTGGTAAAATGTCCGTTCATTTCAAATGCCTCTGAGTTTTTCAGATTTGTGAATCCCCGCATCATTTCATTAAGCCTTTTTAAACGACTTTGGTTTCGGATCGGAATTTCATAAACCCCGTGTGCCCTAAAAGATTTCAGATTTAGCGTAAATTGTCGATTTCCCTGTAAGCAGGGGAATTACCAGTGATTGCAAAACGTTCCCATTGGATGCGGTGTTGATCTTGGTAAACCAATGGCAATGTTCACGTTTTTAAGAGTTCCAACTTCAACTTCCGCCAACTCCTTTATCCCAGAGTTTGCGAGCAAAAGTTTCCGCAAGGCACCGCCAAGTACAAATAAAATGACTGTCACAAATGACAACTGAACTTGAGTATTTTCACCCAATTTCCGACGAAGGGTTTTAAGATCAGCCAATTTCAACGTTATCCTTGTCAGCGAAATGTTGCCATTTGTTTTAGTGCTGCTGAAATAATCCGAGTGGTACAGGAAATCGGAGAAATGCTTCCCGATGGTAATAGGCATCCAGAAACACATTTCAAATTTTTTCGCTAAACTCATTCTCAGTTTGGGTTTCCGTTTACTACTTGTTTCAATTTCGTGTGCAGAATCCTCATCGAAAATCTTTTGCAAAAACTCCAACATTGAGTAACCATCTCCAATCACATGATGAATTCGAAATCCAAAAAGAGACTTTCTGCCACCCATCTTGTCCACAAAATCTGCAATTTGCAAAACGTATTTGAAGAGGAGCTGATTTTATTGACTTATATTCCAAATTTACCTGGAATTAATAAAACGTTCCATAAAGGTTGATCTCTTTCAAAGGGACTTTGTAACCATTCTGCTAATACTCCATCTACGTTTACTATTCCCTCGTCGACTTGTAATTGTTCATACACGCGAATGTGCTTCGTAATGTCAAACTCCTTCACTTTCTTCCAGAATGCGAATCCAAGCCAAATACGAGGGGAAATGGAGGTCAAACGTTGGTATGTTGTAGCTGTCCCGGGTAAAATTTTGTCGTTTGTCAAAATCGCTTCCGATAACCGTTTTTGTACAAGGTCCACATGTAGGGGTGCCTCGAGAATATGCGCAAAAGCAATACCACTTCGCGGACCATTCCAAAAGTCATCATTAGAGAATCCATAGTCCTGATTCGCTATTGGTCCAACTAAATTTTTACGAAACACTCTTCGCAATATGACGGTAATAAAAAGTCGAAAAAGGAAAAATAAACTACATGGAATCACTAGTAGGGAAGAAACCAACAGGAATGGAATCCAAAGTAAAATGTTTAGTAAAATGCGACTCAACATAATAATAATTTGCTTTATCTAAATTTAAAACACTTAAATATCTAAAAAATTCCTTTCTTTGAACTTGAAACGTACTCACACCTAAGTCACGAATGCAAATGCTTAAAATTTCAAGACCTTGTTTGGTTTATAATTTTCACACTCACTCATTGTCAAATCATTCTGACAACACAATACACACGTCAAAACCCGTGGCCGCTCCCGCTTTATTTTCATGTCATTTATAATTGTAATCACTTATAGAGCAGTTTGACGCATCAAAATATATATGTTACACTCCAAGACCGAAATAAGCCACAACTAGAGGTGGGTTAGGTTTAAAAGGGCCACAAGTAGTTGTGGATGGTTTTAAACCTAACCCACACCTAGGTGTGGGCGTTGTAGAACAGCCAATGACCGTTTTCGGTCTTGGAGTGTAACATACATATCGTATTAAGCTCAGTATAGTTGCCAATTAAACATTAACTTTACGACGTAGTTTTCCTAGGGGAAGTAGGTCTCTTAGTTTTGTATTTTTATTACTTAGACGCCAATATTATACTGTGAGAAATTTGTGATTTCTATGTAATAATGGATAATCTTTTCTCTCATGTAACTGTAACTGTTGTCAAATACAACTTTGTATTTCCAAATTTTCTTACACGCAATTTCACCATTCTGAATTTGCTTATGCGAATCCACACGAGTAATTGGAAGGGTGTCTTCATTGTGTTCATAGTGAATTCCGAAATTCATAGCATGTCCATCAGACTTGAATTTCCAGAGGAGGAATGAATTCTCTTCAAGCACCTCAAAAACTAAAATCTCTCTGCCATGTGGTTTACTTTCAGAAAATCTATATCTAAAATGCAAAATACGCATTATTAAAAATTTTAACCATCTATGATACCGAATTAATAATTGGTGTCAAACAGAAGTTCTTTCCATAGTACCTTGTGTCTGAGGAGTCCGGATTCTTGCTTAGATACAGTCAGAAAATCTGTATTGACGAGACCCTAGTGTTAAGATTCGGAGGCAAACGGCTAGTTTAGAATAAGAAGTTTGCATCCCATTTGCTGTATGTAGGGTTAACCATGTGACCGGAGATTGAGAGTTCGCCCTGTTTGCCTACTAGGTTGGCTTGGAT
>JAQIWD010000449.1:0-21398 GCA_034694825.1 Anurida granaria
CAGAAATTGGGAGGAACTAATCTTTGAACTTGCCAAAATCTTTGCATTATTCACTAATCGACATTTGCAAAAAAAAACCTCCTGCCTTTCTTGACGGCAATTTGATCTTCAACCCAAATGGAAGCGTCCTACTTTCTTTTGAATTTGTGAACGGACAGTGACATGTCCAGCCAATTTTATTTCCAATTCTTTTCTTCTCCAACAAGGAACTTCAAATGCGCTTCATCATTTTGATTTCCCTTCAACCTTTCTCCCCAATTCATCCCTGGCTGGAGCGCAGGGGGGAAAAGTCAGGACACATTTGGTAAATGTGGACTAAATTCACTACGGCAGCGGTGGGGCTGGTGGGGTTCCTTTCCAAGTAGCCTCTTGAGCTTACCCCCCTGCCAGAATAATCCTAATGCCCGGTATACCCTGGATGTACCCGGATTTAAGATTACCGGATCCCGGGGACCCAGAATCGGTTATCGGTGGAAATCCAAGTAGCGTGCGGGGTCGTAGGGCCTTGTATGTTCTTTTGCCCCTTTTGATATTATGATGATGATATGGGAATGATGTACCTTTTTTTCCGGATCAGAAGGGACTATTGGGATCCAAAGGGTAAAGAATCTCTTGCATTAAACATAACCCCCATTGACCACAAAAATATATTGGGACTCAACAAGGGAAAATGGAGAAAACTTTTCTTCTTTTCCTTAACCATTCCTACACTCTACGGTCGTAGAAAGGAGAGAGAGAAAGTATGGCCAATTTTTTATTAGACAGCTCCTCCATTTTCCCATCCGATTCCAATTCACTATCAAGCAGGGAAGGAGGTAAGACCGCCGCCGTGCCACCACCGCCGCGGTGCTACAAGAGATATTTCTCCATCTCCGGCCTTTCCTGAATTATTCCCGTGTGTCTTCATTTTTAGGTCCAAGTGCTTACTAGTAGTGGTGGTGGATTGGGAAAGTAGAAGAAGCGAGTTTGGGATTAAGTTGGCCACTTTCCGGGGCTTGAGAGCCAGGGAGGCAGGGAGGCATTGAAGAGATCTAATGTCCCTGTCACACTTTATCATCAATTATTAGTAGAGATGAGTTTGTTTCGTTTGGGCATTCCATTCCTACTTTCATACTTCCTACACTTGTCTCCCAAATTCTTTTTTCCCCGCCGTATAAATCCAAGGTGGATTGATTATTCTTTTTCAATGGCTGGAACATCTTTCCAGCCCCCGTCGGAGCTTGGTTTCCATTCCTACCGGAATGAATTCAGGAGGATTTAAATGACAAATGAAACTGGGTACCCGGATTGAACCCCCTTTCGATAATCATTATTGTCAGCTTAAAGTTTTTGGCAGAGGAAGAGAAAACCTGGAAATAAAGACCCACTAGACAACAAAAAGGTTTTGAAAGTGGAGAAAAGAAAGCCACCAATTGTCACTCTTTCCCCGGAAGAAAAAAGTTTTCTCATCTACTTCCCGGAGTCCCCCCGTTCTTTTCGGCTCTGAATTGAATCGTAGATTTACCCGGAAATGGGTTTATTGGGAGAAAGTCGTTTGTTAAAATTGGTATTTGTGGTGATTGAATTTGTAGGTTGGGGACATGGAAAAAAAGGACAAGTTTAGGAGAAAGAACTCCATCAAGACTTTCTCTACTTGGAAAAAGGAACAAATGAGTTAAAGTTTAGCTTTGTATTTGAGTCTCGGTATTGGAATTTGTGCTTTTTCTTTCTTTATTATGTACCACGACCGCCGTACTCTGAGTGCGTTTATAAGGAAATGACGCAATTTTGGAACAGAATACGACGAGATAACTCCATTATTGTCAGGTCGGCCGGGATGTTTTTTGTTCGGGCCTTGGTGTTGGAAAAGGCAGAAGAGGGGAAAGGCAGTCAGAAACAAGTCAGTTTTCGTCTAAAATCTTGTTACCCGGGTATTATCCCACTTTCCATCGTTGAATAAATTTATTACCACCACTGAATTTGTCACCTCTGCCTCCCTTCCTCGGCAACTCCGCATCCCCCGGTTTATCCAGACCCGCCAGAAAGGGGGGAGGGGTGGAAGTGAAAGATTTTAAAATAGATTTGTTTCCTGTCGTGTTGATTAGGATAGAATTGGGACAACAATTCTTTTGGACTCGCTGAGTCGTGTCCAATAAATTTACCAACACAAGGCAGGCAGCGCCGAAATTCCCAACCAACTCCTAAAGGTTATCCAAGATTTAAGTAGGGATTAGATCAGGTTGTTAATGCCAATGTAAGCAACCATCCGTCTTTCCTCACATTTCCCGGGAACTTGGTGGAAAAAACGGGCAGAAGGAAGAATTTTGACAGAAGAATCTCCGAATGGAGAGGAAAGGAGGAGGAAATAAAACAAAGGCAATGAGACATGAAGAAAATGGTGGAGAAAGGACAGATCCAGATGAAATTTACGTCCTTGGTCCTTTCAGACGCTTCTTAATATTGGGAAGATACTAAGATGCTCGTGGAAAGAGTTGTAAATAACCTACGCAGTAAGTAGGACTGGGGAAAATAATATAATGGAAATAGGAAAAATTAGATTGGATTTCTTAGACTACAACGTACTAGGACGACATCCCAAAAAAAACATCAATCAGAGCCAATAAACATAATTCTTCCTTCTCATTTGGAGAGAATGAGCAAAGACTTTCTTTTTCTTTCATTCCTTCCATCCCGAATTCCGAAATCATTATTTTTCTTTTCAACAATTTACAAAAGGAACTGGGGGAAGGATAATCGGAAAAGTTTTCCTGAATTTCCTACATCCATCTCATTCTAGAAACAAAACATGGGGAATTAGTACCAACTAATTGGGAAATGCCAACATGGGAATTTGCACACAAAAACCGTGGAGTATGCCAAAACCACGGTCAAACGGGACGCCAAATTTTGCAAGAAAACCCATACCCCGGCCCTTACAACCATTGCTGACTTTTCTGGCCATTTTCAAGAAATAGAGCCAAAACGTTATGATTTTTTAGTTGCACAAAGATGTGTGGATTCCTTTGAACTTTTCACAGCTTGGATCCTTGCACATGTAGCGATTTAGGAGACTCAATGGCCATCGCATCTTGTCTTTGTTATTTTCCTACTCAAATTATTATGTCAAGATGTGTTCCGCCAGTAAAGTGTGTCTAGTCCTTAATGCACTTTGTTTCAGGCAAAAGGAAGTAATCATAATCATAAATAAGGAAATTAGTCGTGCTTAACAGCCTCCATCCCCTCATCGTCATCATTCCCTTGTTTCCTAATCCAAATAAATGGGAGCAAAGGCAACAAGTTGGGGGAGCAAAAATAGGAAGGAAGAAGTATCCCCTCCAGCTACCAGATCCCGAATCCCGAAATGTAAATCTTAATTATTTACCACGGATTTCATTCTTTTTTCAAAATGACACAGACTTGCTTCTTAGTTTAGAAGAATGGTGAAAGCAAATTCTAAGGTAGAGTGAGGAGGCGCCTTGTTGTTATTGAAAGGAATATTTTAGTTTTGAACTCTTGTAATTTACGTTTTGGTAAATGTTGGGGTGTTTTTCCCAAATGGGGTTCTCACTCCTGGAGTGAAGTTTGATGTGATTGTTGACTGATGAAAAATAGAAACATAATTTTAATGAAGAGAAAGTTTCTAGACGGGAGAAAGTAGTTGGGTGGTCTTCAAGAAAAAGTGTCACTCCGTCACCCCCTTAAAAGAAGGGGACAATGCAGAGTGTTTTTGAAGTTAGTCAAATTGATTTCTCAGCTTGGGCGCATTTTCCCCAAATGAAAATATGTGGCTTTCATTACATCGGAGTAGGAAGTCTTAGGAAAAAGTTGATTTTATAAAACAGAACTTAAGAACACCTCCTCCGTCCTTCTTCTTCTTCTTGACTTTCCATTTACTTATCAAACTTTACAGGAAATCGTAATAGCTTACGAACAACATGACACGACGCACAACTGAATTTATTACTCGGAAATAACCTCGGAGTGCAATTTCTTTTCTAATTTTTAAAATAAAATCCCTCCGGCTTCTTTAACATCTCAATTCCAGCTAATAACCAAGGAGTAATGAAAAGAAAATGAGAATTCGTCCTGAGGAAGACTGGTTCACCCAACCCATCCAAATTAATATCAAGTTCGAATGTGGGGTCATCTAAAGTTACCCAATACCGCCTAGAAGTCATCAAATGCCATCCACTTTTTACTTTTTAAGTATGTGCATCCCAGGTGCCGTTCGAAAGCTTTTCTTGGAAAAGGGGCTACAGGAGCCCGGTTGAAAAGATGCGGATGAGAATATAGATTTTAAAAAGCGTCTAGTTTGGAATCAAAAATCAAAAATTGAGGAGAAAGGGCCTAAATAAAGGAATTAACGCTAGAGACGCTGATTCAGGAGGATTTCAGCGCTTTCGAAACAGGAACTGAAGGCATACGACGGCGGAATGAAAACCGGGAAAGAAACCTTAGGTGAGTCGTCACAAGGAGAAAAGACAAGCGTCTGTTGGCTCCTTTCTTTTGATTTTTTGGCAAAAGTGAGGAATGGGATGATGGTGATGAATGGAGATGATAAACTAAAGGAATATTATGTACCTCTACCTACCCCCTTTTTATAAAGAGTAATTGTGCTTCTAGATATAGCAAGAGAGACTGGAGACTCTGAGCATAGATCTAGTAGACCCACTAGGATGGATAGTTTTCTTTTTAAAAAAAGGAGAAAGAAATGAGAGCGAGCGGAAGACAGAAGAAAGAAAGAAAGAAAGAAAGAAAGAAGGAAAGAAAGAAGTAAAAGTTGGAGTTCATTGAGTCAGTTTTCCATCTCTCCTCCTCATCTCGCCCAACATTCTTTCTTTCTTTATGTAATTTTGGAGAAGAAAAGGAAGAATATAAAAAGTCCAAAAAGAAAGAACAAAATGGAGCTCGAGACTCGGTAGGAACAAAAGGAGCTGTAATGAGGTTGGCAGAAAATCAGGGACCCTATTGTTGTCTAATTCCAAGACTATTGTAGAGGACTCCTCATATAAATTATAGGCTGACAGAACTAGAAAGTTAAATGAACGTCAAGACAAAACTAAAACTTCCCTCCTCCTAACTTACTTCGTAATAAGGGGAACCCCACTAACCCGGAGTTTTACATACAACAGGAGCTAACTAATCCCAGGGTCCATCCAAATGAATCTCCGCCTCCTATTTAACTACTCCTGGCTCCCTCTCCACAATTACGACCCACAGAAACAGGGAATAAAATGAACAATCAAAGGCTTCCACCCTGGATCCGCCTTCCATTCAGTAATTCAGTAACCGAACATTCCACCAGTCCTCATTTTTTTTCTTCCAACATTCAATTAATACCAAGAGCAATGTGATGGAATTCAACAGAATTCATTGATCGGCTCCAAAGTTAACATATGTACGACTACACAATTTTTCGCAACACATTTCTGCCTCCAGGAAAAAGTTGGACGAATGAGCCTCAACGTCCAACTCGAGTGAAAGTTTTTGTGCGGTTATGATAAAGTCCGGAAAGACGCTGCTCCTGCCTCTGTCTCATTTCCAGCGATGGTTGGATTCTTTCAATTCTCCATACACTGCACATGTCTAATGCCTAATGTGTATGTTATCTAAATTCTCTGTTTTATTCAAGATGAGTAAGAAGGAAAGAAAAGGAATGAATAGATCAAAGAGAAAGGAAAAGTGGTTACGAAGGGAACACAAACAACAGAACTTGTTTTCTTTAGCCATTTTCCGGGGTCCAAAAGTATTTTTTCCCCGTCCTCATCCACTTTTTCATGAAGGAAATACTAGATTCAGACTCCTATTGGCTCATCTGTACCTCCTTTATGTATTTGTGTATTATATTTATGTAATGTGTACTTGCTTTCTCTTCTTCCCCTTCGTCCCTTAATATGATGAATGCTCCCTGTTTTTGTTTGTAACCAGTCAAGGAATACTTTTACCCATTCAGTCCCTTCTTATCAAAAGGAAATGGCCCTCCTTTCTCTCCCGTGTGTCATTTGCTTGGCCCTAGTACAAAAGGACTTTTCCCCTCATCGATGACGAACGTCTATGGGCCTTGGACTTCTTTTAAGGAAATAAAAGCCTAATTATTTATAATATTTCCATCCATTCCGCCAGATTGGATGGTTATTTCCTATTTCCCGGAATCCTACCTTGGTCTCATCATTGAGGACAAAAGGATCCACAAAATATTGATGATAATTAATAATTGTTTGGAGAAAGTTTGTCAAGGCTCTTAGTCCTCGTCAAGAATAATTATGAAGTGAATGGGTGATGCTACACCACTAAATTTAGAAAACCAACTTTCTCTTTGAGGGGTAAATATCAAAAGGTCGTTACAGGGATTGTAAGCTGATGGTGGTGGTGTGTGTAAGTCTTATTGAGTGAAGGAAGCCCATGGAAAGAGGATTTTTGTTCTTAGATAATGAAGTCTTTGAGTTGATAACCGAAGAATGGCAGGGGACGTAGTGGGAGAGAAAGCCAACTAAGGTTCTCTTTATATTTTTCGATTATTTATCATCAAAGGGAAAGGAGAGAGAATAGAAAGTCCACCAAACCAAAGTCATTCGGCACAAAAGGAGGAAAGTCCGAGAAGAACCAAGTCCGGGATGATGGAAAAGTTAAAGTTTTTCAAAAGAACGGAGTAGGCTGCATAAAAGAGCTTCCAATAATTAGGTCCTTCCTTTATACTTACATTAGAAATACCAAAAACTCTTAAGTTTCACATTCAGAAACTTTCACCACCGCCCCTCCTTTCTCTTTGGATCTTTTCAATGACAATGCCCCATCTCCTGAACGCACATGGGACGGATAAATTCAAAGTCCAATTAATTTAGCAACAAAGTCTGAACGGGCCGGGAAAATACAACAACTTCAAATCGTTTCTTATGTTAGTAAGCAACCTTCCCAAACAACGCCATCCATCGGAGGTATTTTCGGTCTATCCCATTCTATTCGCTTCATCCCATTGAGGAAAACTTGTGCAAATCAAGAATTGAAGACCCGTGAAACTCCGCGTCTCGCTTTCTTTCCCTACTTTGAAATTCAATGGAATGGAAAGGGAAAAGTTTCAAATTGTAGTCTGTGTATTCGTCGTATTCCTCAGATTTTTATTCAACTAATCACCACCACTGCACCGTCCAACAGGACGGGAAGCATCCGTTTCTTTATAGAAAATGAATGGAAAAACTTCTAGTCCCACATTTAGTTTTAATCCAGGCAGTTTAGTTTCCTTCATTGAAGAGAAAGTGTTGGATTGGAAGAGATCCCACCATATTTGTCACCCCAAGTGAGGCGGAGACATTAGCGGGTGACATTATGTAATTGAAACTACTGGTTAAAGTATAAAACTTTCCCATCAATCCTAATCTCATCTGTTCCTGGGTCCTATGCAACCCTTTCTTCATTTCTAACACTTATACAAGGGATAATTCCACGTGGTTCCAAGTCTTTTGTTCCTTGGGAATAATCACGGGGATTAAAATCTATTTTGTTTGAGGGGTCTCCTGGGAGAGTCACTTTTCTAAATGCAACAATTCTGATTAGTTTTGGGAAACAAATGGTTTTACACCACCCAAATCTATTGTTGATATTTCTTCTTTTCCACGTTGAATCCCAATCTGAGAAACTTACAAATGAGAACAAAACTACAATAATTGTAGCTAAAATTATTTTAGCTTGATCCTTCCCATTTTTTTCCTGGAACAATAATTGCCCCCATTTTCCATTGTTTTTCATTTTTATCAAAGGGTTATATATTTTTCCCTCACAATCCGTAAGCCTTTTTTTAATCCTTCGGGTTTCCTGACCCAAACTTTTACAAAAGTCCGAAATTGGGCATTGAAAGAAGATCCCTTTCTTGTACACTATTTTTACGCAACAAGTTTTCTTCCTCTTTTTTCCAAGATCTAAATTGTGTTTCCTGTCCCCCCGCCTTCCTGAGTGGACAAATGGTTCCTAATTTCATTATTAACTTTCTGTCCCACACTTTTTATTTGTTTGGAGTCCCCTACTGGGGTCCTGCCTGTCCCTTGTTTGGTCTCCTGGGGGTCTCCTGGACAAGGGAAACATGTCGAGGGATCTCCTCAGGTAGAACTCCCCGTCACCGAAATATCCGGAGAACTCTAATCGGTCTCTGCCATCCTTTGGACAATTCAATCCTCCCTCAGATTCAATTCTTTCCTTTATTCTTCCAGGACGCTGAGAGGACAACAACGGAGGGCTTCTAGGATTTCATTGTATTTCTTCCCTTTCCTTTTGTTGTGTAACCGCTTTTGTTCAATCGCTGGATCTTAAGAAAGGAGGGAAGAAGCCAGCTATGGGTCCACCAACCCTTTTGAGCCTTTTCACACTACTATTGATATCAAATTATTAACATCAGGGGGAGGACTGGTCCAGTACCCTGTAACAAGGGATGATGGGAAATCAGAATAAAACTGGTGGGAGCTACTGGATTTCCCAATCCCTTCAATCCTTTCTCCTCCCACGTTTTGCTTCTTATTTCATCATCTCCAGAACAAAAGGAAATCAAAATCTCCTTCCTTCCTCCTGGCACCTGAATCCACTCGGGAGAAGGGACAAACACTGGGGGCCTTTAGAGCCCTTATTACGACTTATCTACACAATCAAAATCAACAATACAAAATCTTTGGACGTTTTCCAGTCTTCATCTTTAGCACATCTTCATTTTTCCAGAAGATTTTTCACTAGCTGCTTCCTTCTGCTAGCCTTCCCTTGCTTTAATTACCCCAAACTTCTTTTTCCAACAAAAAGTTAACTCGACGCGAAGGTCAAACTGCTCATCAAAACAAACCTCAAAATAAAAATTAGCTTAAGAAAGGCAGGGATATGTTGGCGTTTTTGAAAGATGCCACAGCGTGGTTGTTGGCCTTCGATCTCCTGGATTTTTGCTTCTTGTTCAAATGGGAGCATTTGCAAAGTGAGCATTCTTCCCAACTGTCGGTTCCATTTAGCTTTCAATATTTATGTAGTGGCACGGGACATTGACAAGGACACTTTGTTACACTCCCCCGTACTGGGGAAAGGTCCCATTAAACGATGAGGTATGTGATTCCCCTTGGTTCTCGTTATAACGATTATGGGAATTTGAAACAAGGGAAAATAGAGAATGATGATGGATATTATTAACGTGTGTACCTCATTTCTCATGCATTTTTAACGAGACTTCAACTCTATTTTCAAGGGACCCCCTTTCACCCCTTCCTTTTTAAAAACGTGTATAAATTAAATCATCCCCCACACACCCCGTAGTTATAACACAATGGACAGTGCCTTCCACGCTTCCTTTTCTGGTTACAAGGATTCAATTATTGTTTTTGGCCGGACAAGAATCAACTTCCTTTCCCGTTCTAGTTGGAAAGCAGGATTTTTGAATCGAAGTAATTGTTGTCCTGCCTGGCTTTATTCTGGCCCTTTGGATGTAATAAACAGAGGATGTGAATGTTTACTTTTTTCTTCAAATCCAACAGGAGGACGAGATGAAGACCTTGATGACAGGCGAGAACTTTATTTCCCCAGAAAATCCGTGCAGATGTGAAGACGAAGGAAGTTTCGATGATTTATTTTTAGAAATATGCCTCCCCAACTTATTGTAAATAATGAACGGAAGTACAAGGCGGTGCTTGGCAGTGGCAGTTTGGATAGAAACAACTCCAGCCCCATTTATTCAATTCCATTCCAGGGATGGGATCCGAAGAAGGGGAAATGATTTTTGGAAATTAAAGACAGGAGCAGAAGATCATGAAAACAGTTCCTATTATTAAAATTTTCTAAATAGGCGAAAACCCATTTCAGGCAGTTTGAACCCAACCTTCGAACTGTGAGTCCATCCTAACCAATTTTAATAAATCTCAACTGTCCAGCGCGTTGAACTTGAAACCGGTTATGAAATTTTTTATTATTGTTCAGAATCATCTAATCGGTGCTTTCACTTTGTGGGACCCATACACTAGGAATGCAACAAAGGGACAAGATGAGACAATGAATGTGGGCTTATGGAATCTTCAAAGATGTTGATGGAATGTTTTTGTCTTCCTACTGCATTGGAGAGAGGACAATGAAGTAAGGCATCACACCTGTGACAAATCCTACGATCATTATTCTAAAAGTTTTAGTCAAGTGTCAGGAAGCGTTAGGGAAGTAATCGTTCATGAATTTCCTGTAAGGGAAATTAAATAATAGGAATGGGAGGTACAATCCTTAATATGGAATTCAACTAGTCCGGCTGCGGTAGGCAGTTTCTTTCATTTATCATTTAAGAATCAATTCATTACAATTGCACAAATCATTCCCTTATAACGTTATACCTTTCCTTTGTTCATGAGCACATTCTCTCTCTTCAATTATTGTCACTAATGTCTTTAATTTCCCACTTTAAATTAATCATAGTTCTAATTACTTTAAATCAAAAATAACTTTGAGTCAAAGCATCCGAATTATAGCGGAGAGGTAAAAATTCATGGAATTATGCACATTGATTTACGTCAAACGCGTTGAAAAAACAACGGAGGAAGGGTTTATGACTTTTCAAAACTGCGTTTCCAACTTGCAACATTCGTCACAAAAGATGCGTAAATGTTGAATCAAAAGATGCCCATTTTTTAGCAGATTTCGGGGGTACGTTCAAGTCGGGGTTGTGGGGACGATGGCGAGATAGCTTTGTGCCCATTGTCAATTTGCCTTGATTGTCTTTTTACTTGAAATTAATTGTTAGTCCGTCAAGGCAAAAACCCACTACGTCCAGGCATATGAACGTTGTTGTTGTCCAATGTTTAATTGGAGATGGTGGTAGTGGCCAAGATGCTTAAAAGGAAGACCAAACCTAATCTTTGAAATCTTTGGTAATGCACGCAGTGTGACTTTACAATTGTCTCGTCCACGTCTTAACTTGAGTCTAATCAAAGGACAATGGGAGTCTCCTGATGAGGCTACTTTTGTCGTCTAAAGGTGTGTTGTGCCGTGGTCACCTCATTATGAAGGACAGGGGATGAGGGATGATGGGAGAAAGTAACAATGACGACAGAATTCAAAGGAAGAATAAAATAATAAATTCCCACCCCACCCAAAGACACAATCAGAAAGCTCACTAGTAGTTCCTCGCCTTCTTTCTTTAATTCTTCTTCGTAGTAGCTTCCATTGCAGAACTTTATTTCATCCGCATTGACGCTCACAGTCTTCCATTCTTCCATTCAATATGAGGAAATAATGGGAAAATTCCGAGATGAAAAGCCGACATCTTCTTTTCTTTCCAAATTAAATCTTTAAATTCCTTCCGTAGTCTCTAAGAACGGGAAAAGGATTTTCTGTCAATTAACAAAGTCCATTGTTGTTCGTCTTACCAGGAGGAGGAGGTGGAGGACGTAATTCCCTGACACTAACCGATTTGATTCCGGCTCATGATCCTTTTATTACTTGTACGTCTTATTACTTTATTACCTAACAACTTTCTCATTCTAAGTCTAAGGGGTGCGTCGTGCATAAGAAATTTGCACAAACTAATTTCATTTTACATCATGGTTAGGAGGATCGTGAACGATCTTGTTAGAAGGCGTTATTGTGGATTTCATTTGTGATTTGATTATAAGTGGGTCCACTTTTGGACACTCGAAAGAAAAGTCAACAACATTTTCTCAATCACATCTTCAATAATTTATTATGAGGATCTCGTAGGGTAAAAATTGTTCTTAAAATGAACTTGGATCCTTTTGTCCCCCATTCCCAAATGGGAAAAGAATAAAGAAGCTGCGGAAGAGGACAAAAGGGTTAGGAATTATTTTTAGTTAACTGGGTTTATTTGCTTACGTAAGGAAGGGTTGGACTTTCCATTGTATGCGACATCCACTTGATCTGGTTACCACTGGACAATTCTAATAGATTCCCATTGTAATCCAATATCCCTCATTCTCCTACGTAAAATGGTCCCACTGGCCCCACCACTGCCAGGCGAGGGTTTTAAAAGGAATCCAATTGTCTTTTTATCGAAATACTTGCGCTCATATCCCTTCCCCGACCCCACAGTTTCTTCAACCCTTCCAGCGCGTTTCCTGGAACCGTCGACCTTCAATCCGTCTATGGACCAGGTTACCGGGGACCAGGACACAATGCCCACTTCCTCTACCCCTCCAGGGTCCTTTAAATCCGAGTTTTGTAAACTCGGAAAATATCCCTTCAGTAATAGAGCCCCCCCCCCCCCTCGGACAACAATGGAGGCTTCGAATAGATGAGAATAATTTAATCCTCTAAGAATTCCAAATAGAAGATTCATCAATCTCTCAATCACTCCTTTCCAGACTTTGTTCCTTAATCTCTTTCCCAGAATGGAGTCGTTGAAAGAATCATAATCCCAAGGAGGAGTACTGCTGAACAGTTCCGTAAAACCTTCTAGAACAGGGTAGTTGACCTTGGCAAAACACAAGTTGAGTTACAACTCACAAAAAATTGACACGTCGACACGACTTACATCTGACAGAGAAACGGATGACGTCCGCTGTCTTTGCAAAGAATTTCACATTTCAACGTTTTTTAAACCTTGAGCAGAGCCAAATCTTACACAGCCAAGGAAATCTTGGGCCCCATAATGGGAAAGTGAAAATGGGGGAAAGGTCGTCCAGTCCTATAGGAGAAAACAATGGAATTGTGATGGGACGCTAAACCGGGACTGACGAGAATCAGTCCTGCTATACCAGGACTGATTTTGATCTTAGCTTTTCCTTAGTTTGCGGGCAGTGAGAATCAAATCTAGGCCTCACAATAACAATAAAATTAATAAGAATTGGGATTTTGTAGACAAGTGATCTATTGCCGTATCCACCTCCCATGGACCCATCCGTGCTGGATACAAGATGACGGTGGTGGTGGGTTATGGTGATCTCGTTAGAATGCAACAGGAGACACGCCGAGACAGACCAGAAATCATTCATCCCCGAGTATCCTAATAATAAAAATTTGATCCGAGCAAAGAAGGGAGTGTAGTTTTGGGACCAAAGTGGCAGAACAATGACAGGGGAGGGGGGCTAAGGCTAAACAGATGAAGGGATGAAAAAAAGACAACATAAGTAGCGAAAAAGGAGAAAGAATAGTTTTGGAGAGAACAAAAGGGAGGGTAGAAGGGATTCTTTTCTCTTTGAAAATGCTTCTTTTCTTTTCTTCTAATCCACATCCAGCATCGCATCGTCGGCAAATTGTAAAAATGGACTGGGTATTTGTTCTATTATGATTACGCCATCTCATCTCTATAGAAGATGCTCCGATGCTCCTTCCTTGGCCAACCACCACCTGGATTCCCACACTCGGTGACCTATAAAGCTCCCTGGCGGGGCTGGTGGTGGTGGTACCCCTTCAAGGTGAACCCCTTCACCCCATTTTCCCATCATGCACTCCTGTATTTTTCTGAGGAAGTCCTATTGTCATTTCCCACTTTCGTCACCAAAGGGCTAATACTATTCTTATCAAAAGGAAATCTATACCTTCATCATCACCAATTCTAATCTGGACCCTTCCCTCTATGCAGAGAATTCAATTTTGCATTACCCACTGCCCCGCCTTTCACCCAGATCCATTAGCGGCGTACCTTTCACCAAATGCCGACATGACCACAGGGGAGGGAGGGGTGGGGGATGATATGTTTTTAACCATGTATATAATTTGGCAACAACTAATTTTAAAATGGGTTCCAACTTACCTTTGTACCACCAGGAATTTCACTTTCTTCAAAGGTTAAACGCTAGAGTGAGAAAGGTCGTTGTGGAACTTAAGGGGAATCCTTGAAGGTTAAACTTCCTTCCTTCCGACTGGGATCTTCGCCTTCTTAATGTTTTCCAGTTAACACTCACTCCAGGAAAAGAAAAGAGCTCAATTTACACAAGAGAGACTTCTTTTTCCAAACAATTCCTTTTGTACTTTATCTTCTTGAAGGCATTCCCGTCCTGTCGTTGCCTCCGACGACGCTGCTGGGAAAGGCAACAAGGGATGAAGCAAGCACAGCGGTCTCAAACTTTGTTTCAAACAAAAGCCACAGTTATTCCTGGCAGAATAGAAACAGATGAGTACATTATCTCTTTTGAAATTTTATGCTCACTTAGGGAAACAACGGGAATTCACTCGGCAGCCGCCTTTCTCTGAACACTGCCGCCAACTTGTCACAACAAACGATTTGGGTTCCAAGTTTACTTTACACGGAGGGATTTGTCCAGGGAAGCGTTACCTGGAGTCCAATATTATCCGGGTTTTGACTTTTGAAACGGACATGGGAAAATTCATACTACAATTCATTCTGATTGAACATTCTTTTTGGAAACTGGAGAGGGGTAAGTTCCAGGAGTCCCATAAAATAGAACATTAGGCGGTGGCTGGAGTGAGTCCAGTGACCAGTGGGTAATAATGCCCGTGTCCCTTTCTCAGTTCTGACGCCTCCACTTTCACCCACGTCCGCTCACTTTCTGTTAAAAATTAATGAGGATCCTCCTCTGTGTATTCAAGGCTCAAAAGTTTTCAAAGCTCGTTGGCATTGGCAAACGGTGGCTAAGGCAGTTAGTGGTAATGATGACGGAGAAGTCTCCGCTTCTATGACTCTCTTGTGAGTTGTGACCCCACGGAAATAATCCTGGAACTCTTTAAAAACTTGTACGTGCGGTCACCTCTTCTCACTTCAACTTTCACTTTCTTTCCTCGGCTGGGGGTAGTTTTTCCAGAAGGGTTGATCCTGCACTTGGTTTGCTGCTTACTTCTTGATTAGAGAGGGTTAAGTTATTCCTTAACGACTTGACCTGATTTCAAGCGCCTTGGCTTAGAAATACACCGTGGAATGTGAATAATTCCGAAATCAGGTTCCGCTTTCTTAATCAGCGAATGTATTTTTGAACACTGCAAGAGGAAGAGAACCACCCTAGGACCAAATCCTGATAGAAATGAAATGATCCGGGAATCAAAAGGTGTGTCAAGGAAGAGACAAGGTAGGACGTAAGGTACTTTTCCTCTGTTCCAGTCCTCCCATCATATTATTCTGATACACATAATAAGAATAGAAAAGGGCTCAGGAGGTTACCATGTAGTTGGAAGGTTAAGGTTCACCCCTCAGACTCCCGAAATAAGATCCGCATCTCTACTAAGGCCGGGAAGAAAGGAAGATGAGATGAGGGTGACGCGGAAAAAGGACAATGGAGGCTCTAAATCTGGTCTAAGGGAGTGCAAAAAGGAAGAAGTGCCCTTTTCCAGATCCAGAATTTCCAGATGAGTAACACCAGCCATTATTCTCGGAGCGTAACAATGGATTTCCCATCTCAAGATTTTTGAAGGCATCCCGCTCCCTTCCGAAATGTATGGCAGCGGTGGAAGAATCAGAGTCTCAGGGACGTAACCTTACATCATTTCCGCTTCAAATAATCACGACGGAATCGTTCAAGTTAATATGGAAGTGGACCAATCTGGATTCTGGGAATTCCTAACTAACTACCCACTTTAGTAAATCATAATATCACTAAAAATATATTCCATCTGGCTATAATTCTTGACAGCCCATTCCTATTCCCATTTCCATTTCGGATTCAAGGAGAAACCTAAAAAGTAGTTGTGAATATTGTTTATTGTGACATGTAATTCATTTTGGATTATTCTCTTGGGAGTCCACTTCCTGTTTTATCGAATTGAAAGAGAAGACACATGTTCCCGGACTTTTGATTAATGGGAATACTCCAGAATAAGATAGGCGAGTGCTTAAGGCACACGCCTTAAGCGCACGCGCACGCCTGAGGCACATGCTCGTTCACTGGTGTAAAGTAGCCCAAGTGAGAGATAGGAGAACTACAGATTCCGATCTGTTAACCCAGACCAAAGAACGGCATCTGACAATTTCACTGATTAATTAGGATCACAGTTATGGATCACTGATGTTTAAAATGTGTTCATTATCTTCAAAATCATGTTTAAAACAGTTTGTTCCTCCGTTTTTTTTAAATTTGTGTTTCTATTGCCTTAGAATTTATAAAAGACGTATTGGAAGAGATGCAGGAACCCAAATTTAAAAAAACGGAGGAACAAACTGTTTTAAAGATGATTTTGAAAATAAGGAACACATTTTAGACATCAGTGATCCATAACTGTGATCATGATTAATCAGCGAAATTGTCAGATGCCTTTCTTTGGTCTGGGTTAACAGATCGAAATCTGTAGTTCGCATCTCCCTCACTAGGGCTACTTTACACCAAGCAAAGTAGTCCCTTAAAGTAATGAAATGAGTCTTGAGCATTCCGTTATCCCCGTTCTACTGCCGCATTATACCGGAATTATCGCGTTTGATTAGAATCATGAGATGGGAGAATAAATTGACATTTTGAAGTGGTCATAAGTTATGTCTACACGCACAGGATTAATCAATTAATTTAACAATTTCAAGTGTTTTTAATTAGTTTGTAGTTAGTTTCAAGCCTTATATTTTTCGGCACCGTTAAGCGATGCATTGGCGTCCTTTTTTTTTTTTTTCTCCAGCCGCGAAATTCATAATTTCCTGTTCACACATGTTTCATGTTTATGATTGTTTCCCTAGTGAGCCAGTTTGTTTGTACAGTGCATTTATTTGAGGTTTTCGGCCAATCAGGTCAAAAGTCAACCTGCCACTATCCTCTCTTAGTTACCATTTTATTCACCCGCAATCATGCGCTATAAACTTCCAAAGTATTCTGTAGCAATTTCATCCGTGGGAACTCTTGTGGGAGGAGCAGTGCTTATAAGGTAAATTATACACAGTTCCATGAAGGTATCCACGCACCGTGGGCAACGGTGCACTGGATTTGATTGTTCTCATGCTGGTCATGTTCTTTTTGTCTCTTGTAGGGAGTTGGTTGTTGGGAAATCTAAAAGACTCGGCCCCGAAGTAAAAGCGAATGGGAAGGTCATCATTGTCACTGGGAGCAACACGGGGATTGGGAAGGAGACGGCTCGGGACTTTGCCAAAAGAGGAGCTACAGTTTACATGGCGTGTCGTGACATTGTCAAATGTACTATGGTAAGTAACATTCTGTAAACATACTTGTGCAGCACATTCACGTCGCCGTGTCGTCTACTAATTTAAACGTATGATTACTCCTAGGCAAGAGCTGATATCATCCGGGAAAGTCTGAACAAGAACGTCTACTGCCGGAAGTGCGATTTGGCTGATTTTGAGTCTATTCAAGAATTTGTCGCAGAGTTCAAATCCAAGGAGAAGCGATTGGATGTTCTTGTGAACAACGGTGGGGTCATGTGGACACCCAGAACTACGACAACGCAAGGGATTGAGATGCAGTTGGGAGTAAATCACATGGGTCACTTTCTTCTAACTGATCTTCTACTGGATGTTCTCAAGGCCTCTGCTCCTAGTCGGATCGTTGTCGTCTCCTCCCTCGCCCATACTCGGGGAATCATAAACTTTGAGGATTTGAATTCAGACAAGTCATACGACGCCCGTGCGGCTTACAGTCAAAGCAAATTGGCCAACATTTTATTCACCAAAGAACTTTCCAGACGATTAGCAGGTAAAAATATATTCCATCTACGTTTACATCTTTTACATTTTTCTCCATGATTCCAGGCACTGGAGTGACCGTGAACGCTTTGCATCCTGGAGTAGTTTACACGGAGCTAGGAAGACATACAGGACTCTACAATAGTATCCTGGGCTCAATATTCGTGGCACCTCTGCTAAGGTTCTTTTTCAAAACTCCAGTCCAGGGTTCCTACACGACCATCTACGTAGCACTGGAACCATCCCTGGAAAATGTGTCCGGGAAATACTTTAGGTGAGGACCCTTCGTGCCCTTCGCCCTTTACTGATCCTTTAGAAAACTTTTTTGGACTTTTACAGTGACTGTGAAGAGGTCTCTGTGGCTCCAGCAGGAGAAAATGCAGAAGACGCCCTCCGCCTCTGGCTCACCAGTGAGAAATGGACGCGGAAATTTCGGAATCCACCCGCGCAGGCGTAGGACTTGAGATCATTATTCCGTGTCCAACCGTTGTCGTGGGCCGTAAATTAAAGCGATTGGCTAACTGTACTCGTAACTTTTCTTTTTCCACTGGAGTTTTGCTTCCGGCTCAGAAGGCGATTGTGGACATTGACCAGGATTTGGACCAGCGATGCTCGGAAGCGATTTCCCATGACGTAGTAAATGACAAAGTCGGAGGCTGAGGCGATGCACAGGGTCACTTCCAGGATGCACCACACCTTGGACCTCGCTTCGTACAACACCACCTTCGCCCCCCTTGACCACTCGAACGCATGGATGACGTAGGTGAGGATGGAGCCAACAATCATGGGGGAGTAGCACAACCCAATGACTATGACAATGCACAGGAGCATCTTGGTGACGGACGCTTCCCGTCGCTGCGAACTGGACATGTCCGACCGTAGTTTTTCGGCGCGGCGGACCTGTTGGAAAACGACACGCAGCGAATCAGCAAAATTCTGGAGAACTTGAGACAAATTGGAAATTTTTTGGAGAACCTGGAGGATCGACCTCACCTGGATTGCAATGAGACAGTTGAGAACGCTTAAAGCGATGAATGGAAGGACGCAGTGGAAGATTGTGCGACCCCAGTGGATGTACTGTTGGAAGAAGACGGATTTCCCCCACTCCGAATACCTGTAATCATACGCCTGGAACCGCAGGGTCTCATTGGTACCCTTACCTTCATCCAGGAGTGTCCAGACCTCATCCTCAGGGATCCGGTACGCTTCCAGGCCAAAGGCATTCGGAAGTCCAGAAAACAAGGAAAAGAAGACAATGAGAATGGAAGTGGCGCCAGCACGTCGCCAAGAGCAGATTCGTTTGGCTTGGAGAGGATAGTAGACGACGATGAAGCGATCCACTGTGATTGCGAGCGTAAAGTAAATCCCACCCATCTGCCCTGTGACGGTGAGGAAGATGAGGTACTGCGTGAGGATTGGGTCGTACTGGAACCGATACTGGGCCCAGATTCCAAAATACTTGGCAAAGTTGTAAACCCCAAAGACCAAGAACTGGGCGAGGAGGAAGAGACCGTCGGATACTGCCAGGCCAAGAAAGAAGCAGTTCACGGCCGTTCGCATTTCCTTTTGACACAACACTACCACGCTGAGGAAGTTCCCGATGACGCCGGAGGCGCAAATGACCGGAAGTAGAAATCCTTTTAGGACGAAGCCAAAAAGATCTGCCTCTCCGAATTTCCGTCGGAACTCATCTCCAGCGCCCTCTTCCGCAAATGCTAAACTGTATTCCACTAAAAACGTCATTTTATCGCAAAATTCTGCACCGACCACCACCACGTCAGTTTCGCAAACTGCGAATATTGAGGCGCGTCCTTTACTCTCCTCTCGGAAATTATAAAGGAGAGCCTTGACGAAACCACTTTCTCAACCACAAACGCCTTTAATTAATCTCCCGATTTTAATTAGGGCCAACACGCTACATTTTGGGCCCATGGGATGATATTGACGCCTAGTCATGCACGCATGTAAGGAGAGGTCAATTCCATTCCAATTTATGAGGATTCCCCATAAACGCAACCGACACGTGTTGATATTCTGAAAAAATGACCTCCAAATAATAATAACCATATAAAGGTCACGATTAATGGCCACAAGCGCCTACTTCTGTTCAAATCTGGTCATCCGGCCCAGACTTTCAAAAGATTTTTTCTACTTTAGTTTTTTTCTACCTTTATTTTACAGGAATTTTATTGAAATGGAGCTCATTGGAATGCCGCCAAATTTAAAGTTGCGACGATAACCGCGACCAAGGTGCCTAGATCAACTTTTGCCTGCCCAGGAGCGGATGAGAAGTTGCCATCATGTGGAATCTCTGGTTCTTCCGGTTCTTTCATCGGTGGGGGGTCATACGGGACACTACACACTGCCTTATCTCCATTGCGACCTCCCTCAACTCCAAACAAGTCCAGCAATTCTTGAAACTTTTCCCCAATTAATGCCTCTGGTGCTCCTGGAGGGCCGGAGTTGATGCATCCCACTGAATTCAAAAAACGAAAAAGATTAGTTAGCTCACTACCCATCCTTTTTTTGAAATTTTAAAATTTCCCGCTTACAATCCTGGTATAGAAGAAGGTACATGAGGCCGCATTCCTAAAATATACAATCGGAATGTGTAGCTGGAAACTGAGAAAATGTTTAATGCCGCCGAGACTTACGTCAACGAATCCCGTAAGAAATTTGCTAACGATTGGGTTCAAGAAATTTCCAACGATGGGCCATAGGACCGGGAAGACGGCTGTGACCAGCTGACTAACTCCAACCCAGTCGACTGGTTGCCCAAACAAGGCTGTTTCGTCAGCAAATAATGTAACGTTTGTAAAATCAATGTTAATCACGGTTGATCGCACTTCTAGGAATGCCATCGAGTTGAAACCCACTACCAGGTCGAGGCCCAGGACCAAATCGTTGACGGCCAGCTCAAAGTCTCCAAAACTCTTAATGTGGAGGAGTTCCATGAGGAGGGCGGCTCCAATGGAGTGTGTCCCGCCGATTTTAAGGGTCCCCGTAAGTCTGTACTTGATAAGGGCCTGGAGAGAGGATAGAGGGAGGATCGTCACAGTCGCGTTCAACCCATCATGATGCAGAGTTGACAAACCGCTGAGCTCGACATAGCTGCGTAATGAGACCCAAAATTTGAAGTAATCTGACCAGACTGCGTGATTGCCGATGGTATACGTGCTCGGCACTCGTCTATGTCGTAGTATCAATATTTTCGGCACTCGTCTGTATCGTAGTATCCCACCTTCTTTTATGTCAGGTTAGGTTAGGTTAAAAATGTTAACCTAACCTAACCTGACCTGACATAATTGAAAATATTGATACTACGACATAGACGAGTGCCGAGGACATATATCATCGGCAATCACGCGACCAGACTGATTAACATTCCTGAGGCGATGGTTGAAAGTTCGAATTACCATATATGGAGTTCCCCAACAATTAGCCCGCTGTTATTTCCCCAGGGCTCTCCGCTGGCACTGAACGGCTCCAGGGGTACAATATCAGGACGTCCTGGAAATATTGGTACTGGATCCTCAAGTATGATACAGTCGAGGGATAGAACCCCATTTATGGTACAGTCGCGAGTTAATTCTAAAGTCCCGCGAAGTTGACTCAAAATGGCCAAGGAAATCACTTCACCCACTTTTTCTTGCACCACTGAAACAAGTAAAGAAATTTGGAATTTGCAAAAATTTAAGCAAAAAATGTGGCAAAAATTGAAACAAAAAATGTTGCAAAAATTAAAGCGAAAAATTGCACGAGCAAAAAATGTTGTAAAAATTGAAAAAAATGTTGCAAAAATTGAAGCGAAAAAAAGCAGCAAAAAGTTAAGCAAAAGAGTAGCAAAAAGTTAAGCAAAAGAGTAGCAAAAAGTTAAGCAAAAGAGTAGCAAAAAGTT
>JAQIWD010000450.1:0-21380 GCA_034694825.1 Anurida granaria
AAAAAGAGAGATGGAAGGAGAGTAAAACATTTTCGTACATATAGGTTCCGTACCTGTAGGAATCCGGCATGGATGCGATTGGTTGCGGTAAGGAGGCGTACATTGAATTGAATCCGGAATTTAGGGGAAGGCGGGCAGCAGCTGAAGCGGAAGAGACGGAGGTTGGGGGCGGGGAACTCCCACCGCTTCCGATGTGATGGTCAGACCCACCACCGCTGCTCCCACCGCCGCGGCGTTGGCTCCGAAGCTTCTCCTCCCGACGCCACTTGGCTCTTCGGTTACTAAACCAAACCTGGAGGTCAAATGTCAAGTTCAGTTTAACACATGAGCAGCGACTGACCTCTTAATTGTCTGTCGTCCATTGTCATTTGGTTCCCTGCTTACCTGAATTCTGGCTTCGGGTAAACCAATTTTCTCAGCTAATCGCTCTCGTGCAAATACATCTGGGTAATGGGTCCTTTCAAATTCTGGCAGAAGAGGTGGGAAGTGTTAATTAGAGATGATCATTAGTTAAGAAGGGTCTAAAGAAAGCATACCTTTCTCGAGTGCGTCAATTTGATCATTCGTGAATGAAGTTCGATTCCGTTGGAGCTTTCTCTTGAGCCTGAGTCGTAGCTGTGAGTCTTCATCAGATGAGTTATGATCCGAGTTCCCATCTGACGTCCCCTCGCTATTTACTTCTGAAACAACAAATTAATCAATCATGTCCACAGGGATGATTCAATGTTACATGTTACAAGGAGGGACGTTTCGCCTCAAATAAAATTATTCCAAGTAGTAGAGTACATAGAGAGAGCGTGGGAGCTTTCTCCAGCAGCAGGGTCTCCACTACTAATCAAATTTAGTTTCGATCCCAATCAGTTCCGAAGGGAAAGTCATACTGGAGGATGAAAGGACACACACACGAGGATTTTGAAAAAAAAATGATAACTTAATTTTGGGATATTTTCCAAAACTGACGCAATTTTGACCCTACTTCCCCCCTCATAATACGACGAAGGGGTCGTCGACGTGTACGACAAAGAGAAAGTTTTCATCATGATCACCACCACCACTATGACCCCTTGGCCTCGAGCGATCATCATATTCATGTGTGACACTAGGTGACATACCACGACCCGACAGAAATGGAGAAGGAATTATTAGGACTGTCCCAGAGAAAGTCCCCTCTCCTTGAGGGCTCATTAGGCAGGGGAACCGCACAGCTTGGTTTGCCTTACATGCTACATGAAGTTACATGATCATCCCAGTGGTACCCACTTTATTACAAAAGTCTCTCTTCTGTAACCCCAATCATCCCCTGGGACCCCTAATCAAGTTACCCAGAAAAGAAACAGCACTTTATCTTGTTACCAACTCCTCCTTTTTCGTCAGTTGGGAGTCCTTACCGCTCAGTCAGCCTGAAAACGATTCATACCCGAAATGACAAATAATCGGGGACCGGGTGAAAACAAAACTAAGAATTCGATCCTCATTAATTATCTAGCCAGTCGCAGGGCATAAACCACTGGAATTCCCCCTGGTTGCATTCTGCGCACCAGTTCTAACCAAGCTTACTGGGACGCCCAGAATTTACTAACTGGACAAAAAATTTACTTTCACCGAGAAAAAACTCTTTTTTGGTTTTGTGTCTGTCCATGAATTGGATATGAGCAGGGGAGCCTGGAGAAACTGGGAGTGAGAATTTGCGTCCCGAATACAAAGAAGATTTGATCTGTGAGTTGTGCAGGCGGATTCGATTCGACGGTTTTTAGAATTCGAAACCACTGAAACGGAAAAACTAACAAACGGCGTTGGACTTGCAGGGAGCTCTCCAGCCTCATTCTCACAGAAGACGAATTTATTTAATATTTTAAGGGCACTAACAACGTTCCCCCTACCACCGTCTCTCCGCACACTTTCTCCCTTTTCACTCCGAAAATCTGCATGAGGAAGAGAAACTGGAAGGAGAGTTCTTTCAATTTTTTATTTTCCTCGGCAGAAGACCTTCCTCCAATCCTTTTTTGGGGATATTCTGATGGTGGTAGAAGGAACAAAAGGATGAAAGTCCGGGTAGTTTGGGTTCCCCATATATCTCCTGCGACTGTTTATTTGCGTCTGGATTCAGGGCTGGGTGATTGGGTTTTGGCAAAAGGAACCTCCTCCATGCCTCACTGAGCAATCCTGCCTGCCGCCTTTCCTTCCGCTCACGCTTTCACCCGGGATAAAAAGAAGAAAATTAACAAGGGAGGGACATGATGTAAGAAGATCCTCATTAGGTGGCCAGTTAACTACCAAATCTATTCAGAAATGCCCCACTTCCACTTGTAATCCCTCACACTTACTCAGAGCCACGACCAACCTTTCCAGGAAATCGACCCTTATCCGTAAATTTTTAACAGGAAATTCTAAATTCTTAAAATGTGGGGATGAAAAACACAAATTTCACGACAAAATTCATCGTCTGTTTACAAAATTGGTGTTCCTTCAGTTTGAGTTATTAGCTGCACTTTGTAAAATTTTGAAATTGCGTGAAAACGGTGAAAGCTAGAAGGACGGCGGTGGTGGTGTTGGTAAAGGATGCTCCTCAATTACACCGAACGCGTGTAACCTTTGATAAGGACAGAAGTCTCATAAATTAGAAACCGATTGTAGCGAAAAATGAAAGGGAAGGAACGTGGACGTGGCCATTGGGCCATGACGATGAGAAATAATTCTCCACGCCTTATGATGAGGATCATTCGAATAATTTTACATAATGAAGATGAGGATGATGCTTTGTTGGGCCTTTGTTGGGTGGATGGTCGTCCGGGATCAAAGGGAGGATGGAACGACCAAAGCGCGCCTTGTTTCAAACTGATGAGCCCAAAAACAGTGTTGGGAAGTTCCCCTCCCCATTCTTTCAAAATTAAGAGATTCATTCCATGTATAACTCTTTCGTGTCTTTATTACTCCCGGGTCGAATCCGGATAGTTGAGGGTGATGAATAATTCCGGGCGCAAATATTCAAGGAGAGACCGCCAGTCGTCGTCATCATTTATCCACTTGTATCCACCCCAAAAAGCGTCGTCGTTACCATTTATCCTTCTTGGGCTGCATCATTTGCACTTTTTCAAAATGAAAAATATGAAGAGGTCAAGTGGCTCTTTTTAAAGGAAAACATAAAAGATCAAACACTATTTTGTGAAATGTAAAATGGGACAGGACTTTTTTCGGTTTGTCGGTAAAGTAAAACCGAAGCACCTTTTCCCTTTGCTTTCTCCATTTCATGATGCTCAGGTTCTGTGAAAGGGTCTTTTACAAAAAAAATTTCTTCCTAATGAAAAGTACTTCAAAAACGGAGCGTTTTGTTTGATAAAATTCAAAGCATAAACATGTCTTTGGTTCAAAAAAATTAATGCGCCTTCCGAGATACATAGCAGTACCCTCAAGCAGCCCAAACTTGAAAGCTCCGGGAGCACACGCCGAAGGAAAAGGACAAATGAGGACTCACTTTTACATACATCTGACATCTGAGAAAAATTAAGCATTCACAAAGTCCCTTTTGAAGAAACAGAAACCCATTTTTTCCGTTGAAAAGAAAATAAGGACTGGAATCTGAGCTCAATTTTCCAGCTGGTTGGTTTAATTAAAAGAGACGTTGTTGGTGGGCAAACGTTCCTTGAGGTGTTGGTAAACTTAAAGTCAGCAGGAGTCAACTTAAGAAGGAATCTTATGGACACAAAGAATTCGGAAATTCTGAAGAAGTAGCTACAACTATGGAGAAGATCAAGAACGTCCATTGGATTTCAGTATTGAAAGAAGATGAAATATTTTCCCATCAAAATTGAATGGGAAATATTTCTAGGATAATTCCATCACCTTTGGATACAAATCCAAGTCAAGGAGGTTCACAATTTCGAAATTGTTCAACTGGAAAGTTGACGATGGGCAAAGTAATCCTGGTTGCTTGGCATTGCCTTTCTTCTCGGACAATCCGAGCAAAGTTCATTCACTTTAATCCAAAATTTTCAAGTTCATAAAAATGTATTCCAGAAAAAGGAAGAAATTTAGAAATATATCTGGATTAAGTGAAGGCGGATGATCAAAGAAGACGTGAAGAAGGAAATTGTGTTTTTTGGATCAAAGCAAAAGATTCTGTCCAATTTTAGATGTTTGTCTCTACACCCTTGACCTTTCTTTCCTGGAAACCGTTTGGAATCCCCCATTCATGACCTTAAAGTCTCCGGAGAGGCACTCCCTAATTTTTTCCGGATCACAAAAGTTTGACGTTATTGCCATTTTCCTCCTCCTTCCTCTTACCTTCCTATTCATCCTTCCTAATGGGAGAAGATGAAAAGTATTCCTATTTATAACTTATTGGAATTTTCATTGACGGGCTTTTGAATGGGAGGAAGATGGGGTGGTAGACTGGGACTGAAAATCCTGAGAAAGTTAACAGCTACTTGCGACCAGCATCTGCAGTAGCTGGGTAATGGCTTTCTACCAGGAGCCCTTGAAGGACCCTAAGCCGAATGGGGCGGAGGGTGCTAAGGATCCCCTATTCATCCAAAGTGAGAGTGCAGGGGCACTTGAGGTAGGACAATGGGAAAAAGAACACCTCAAAGCAATCCATTCTTAAAATATGAAATGAAACTACTAATCTCAGGACGGGAATAATCGCATCAACAAGATGTTCTCCTTTGTCACTACGAAGGGACACAAATCATTCTGCCAAGCCCTTGAGGACTACTTCAAGTCCCACTTCTTCCAGGGAAAATCCCCCGTCGTCATCATTGTCACTCAAGGTATGACTATTATTCAAAAGTGTACAAACTTACATTAAGGGAAGAAAGAATGGGTGCGGTCAACTTTTCTCATTCAATAAAATGCTCCGAATTCCTTCCAAATTATTCTGCCTGACAAAACTAATACAAAGAAGAAGTTTTTTAATTTCCTTACCTCGCTTATGCAAATCGTCCCGTGACGACGGTGGATGTGGGGCGGAGAGTGGAGTGGTGGGGGTTGGGAGTCCCAGCGGTGGGCCCGGAGCCGTGCCTGGGTACCATGCCCATCCGGCCGCGCTCACTGCAGCCTGTCCATTGAACATGCGGAGTTTGTCGTAGACGGAATCCGCGGTTGGCCCTGATTGTTGCTCCTTCTGTGACGCCAAATTACGCAATACTCGATTTATTGATGAAACCTAGAAACAAAAGAAAAATTTCATTTTAGAAAGCAAGTACACCCAAGAATGGTTCCATCGGATGACGAGCCTTAAACTTCAACGGTACTGCCAACTGGGCTCCGTTTTTGAATCGCTGAGACCAAATTGTAAAATTAGAAATGAAGCGATTGGACCGACGCAGTGAAGTGGAAAGTGTTTGAGTGGTGGTGGTGGTGGCGTGGGCCTGACATGACGCGTGTGTGCATGTGAGTGGCCTGCTGGCCAAGAAGGGGGGATGATCTGCGGTGGATTCTGATCAGAAGGGAATTGAAACTTTAAATTGAATATGAGAATTATGGTCCTAATTGAATCGATTTCCTTTTTTTTGGTGGTTAAATTGGCAAAATGAAAAAGAGGACTCGAGGGAGGAATAAAAGAAGTGAAAGGAACGGGTAACAAACGGGCTCCTGCCTTTCACCACTTTCCCTCCTCCGGGGAGAGACAATGAAGAGAACTCAATTAGACTTTCCCCACACAAACAGAAGGAAACCCCAACCAATCAGGGCAGCCCATCTCCAACAATCTAATTAAAGATAAAAGGAGTTTACTAGATTACGGAAGCAGCCCACAGAGTCCGATTCATCAACTCATCTTGACCTGAGTCAAGATGAACATCGCTGATTCACAAAACACCAGCAGCAGCACAAGTAGGAGATATCCAGACATTTTTGAGTGGGGTTCATTTGGAGCTCCTCTGCCTGTCCGTCCTGAGACTTGACGTGGAGACAATGAGTCGTGGAATCATGGGTGGACATTCTCAAGTGCCCCTGCCCCCGCCTGCCTTTTCAATTCCGGAAGGGCAGTGTGAGCATATTGAGCGATTAGGGGTATCGAGATGATGAGCCCTGATTAGGCGGATGAAAAGGAGGGAGATGATCTAACGGGGTTCCTTCGGAACAAGGACAATTGCCCATTGTCCTATTCCGGGCCCTTCAGTGTCCCAAACCAGGGACATGAGGAGGGATTCGGGTAGGGCCAAGAGTTCAACTGATCCGGGGAGTGCAGAAAGGAAAAGGGAAAAAAGGACTCTGAATGAGTGCAGTGCAGCGTGCCAATGGTCTATTCAAATTCAGTCAGGAGTGAAATAACAGGACGGAGACATTCGGAGATTTCGGAGAGGGAACCCAGGCCCTTTCAGTTTCAGCAGGAAAAAAATCCTCGATATAAAACTAGCCCGAAATTTTAATTGAATTTCCAATTGAAGAGAATTAGGGGCTTATGGGCTGCCTTCATGTATAGAAAAAACGCTGAAAAAGTAGCAGCCGCTGCTGCAATGCCAGTGTCATGCCATGTGGTGCACCATTCCAAAGTTCCCTCCAACACAATTACAAATTTTATGCAACCATGTCCAGCAATTTCTTATGCCCATGACACCGATAATTTGCAAAATTGAACTTTTTTCAAGAAAACCATGTCCCGTGGAAGTCGATTGTCAGGATCGACGGAAAGAAAGAATGAAATTATGGATGCGTAAGCTCTAAATTCGAATGACGTCCAATTCCGTGCAGGACTCGTGAACTCAAACGTTTCCGCCGTGTGATGAAGATGATCAAAATGAAAACCTTGTCGTGAATAATTAAGAATAACGGGGTAAATCTTGGACCTCTTTTCGTCCCTGCAGATTCCCATTGGGTCTGATTTCCATAATGATTTGTGTTTGGGTGGGTAAGGTGGAGCCGGTGGTGTTTGTAAGTATTCAAGCCTCCCGAAGTCTGTCTAGGACAGAGAAGTAATCGTTTTAAGGGGAATTGAACGTGGGTCCCAATTACACCCTGCTTGGTTGGATGTCAAAAGGACTTTTACCAACTTTCCTGGGTTGTTAAATTGGTGGTATGGGGAATCATGACGAGATCGAGTCATTAACAACTTATGCACAGATTTATCATACCGAAATTATTTTAACCAAGTCACTAGAATTAAAAATGAAAGTGTCATACCGGTGGTCAAAACGAACCGGAAATAATTGACGCATCTGATCCCTAAATTTAAAAAAGTCAACCCAGTGTTTCGAAACTTCGAGGAAGTTTTTCTTCTGCCGGAGAAAGTTTGTGCGGAAGATTTTGTGCAAATTTGTGGTGCTGCACAAAAATTAAACAAAGTGGTCACATCCATATTATTTCCATTTTGAATTTCCTCCTACATCTCAGACCTGATTGGCAGCCTGCCTGCCGTAGTTCTTATTAGGAACAAGGGATAAGTGAAAGTGCCTGCCAGAGCCTAAAACCCTCAAGACTGTGAAAGTGCTAGCGAAAGTTGCATTTTTTCCATTAAGACCCGTCAGCCCAACTTTTCCATCTCGGAAAGTTAGATTTCCATCCCAGAGAAGAAGACCTCAGTAGTAAGTGAGAAGCTCCCGAATTTATTTTTTCGGTTCCGGGGAGGGAAATATTTTGGATTTGCTGGGAATTGAAGAGTCGTGGGTTGCTGCTGCTGTTGGATGTGATTATGTGGATATTATTTGTGTTCATTGGCGTGTAAGAATGGTTTAATGCCTCCAGATGGATATCCATTCTTTCCCGGTTCCTATTCCGCGGTTCCCGGACTTAGGAAACCTCCGGAGTGGAGTGTACATTTTCCCATCCGCTGCCGTTTTCCCAATCACCCCTTTTTACTTTATTTATTCCATAAGATGATTTTGGGCTTGGGCGTCCTAATGATTTCCTACCCGAGGAAAGCTGCTGAGTAACTCCCGGGAATTTCTTTTCTTTACCCCGTCCACGACGTGATCTGCGAATTAGACTTTGGACAAAACGGGTTATGAAGGAGAAACACCCAACCGACCGCAGTGAATACAAAAATCCAAGGGAGCCGTTGGGAGGATTCAGCCGTCGCCGCGGTCGTAGCGTTCTTTATTATTACGAATTCTGTCCCACAACTTCATCAAGGAGGAGGACGAATTCAGGCTCCTTCCGCTGCACTGATTTTAATGTCTTTAGAAATCCAAAAATAATTTTGAAAATTCAGCATGAGATGACAAATCCCAAAAAGACAAAGTCAGAGAGGAAAGGGCTCCTGCAGAACCTCTGGAAATTAGGCTCACTATTCTAACTTTTCAAATATCCCTCTCTGACTTTCTATAAATAACAAAGGAAATTATGTACTTGGAGCCCAACTAACTTTGGCGTTAGGAAGTAAGATGTTCTCATTGGTCAACCCGGGGATTGCAGGTTACAAGCTGTAGGCAGGTTACAAAGCTTCGGTTCAGAAAACTTGTACGGAAATTGCCGAAACATTCGGATGACTCCTGGATTCGGAATGATAAGGCAAGGAAGGAGAAAAGGATTTCTTGTCAACGAGGAATCTGCTCGGCGTTTCTCGTTCTGCCTGAATGATTTCGATAGAAAAGTGACGGACAGTTTGGAAGATCTTTCTCCAGAATCTCTCTGAAATTCAGAAAAAGTTGCCCCATGGACCCATTTGGATTGAGATGATGCGTCCACCGCCGCTGCGGCAGCGGCGGTGCGGAGGCTCTGTGGACTTAATCCGTTCCTTCAAATATTAGACGAATCTTCTTCCTTTTTTCGGCTTTCGGGAAGCTCCTTGAGGAGGGAAGCTCAAATGGGAAAGTACTGGGAGTACCCACTCCCGACCTCTTTTAATCTCCGTCCATTACACAAAAGGACTATTTTCCCTCAAAACGAATTTGTATTCATTTCCCACTCATCATCCGCCAAGGACCTTTTGGGAATTCATTTCCCAAAGATAACCACCGACGCATTAGGGCAAACTACCCAAAACAACCAAGCCACCCCATCATCCCCACCACCACCGTTGTTGGTTTTTGGAACATAAACCAAAATGGGATCACAAATCGATCCAAACCAAAAAATAAACGAAGAAAGTCAATTTACTTACACTCGGAATGTTGTCGCTAGTGCAAACTTGCTCAGCTAGGAGTCGGTCCCGGATTTCCCAGGCAAAGATTGACGGACACTCTCGCTTGTAGTCGGCAATTTTGGAGACGACGGGCGTCGTAGCCACTCGGGGTTTACTCCCGCCGATTGCTCTCGGTTTTATTGAACCCGTTTCATAATACCTGTAAATTAGGAGCAGAAATATGATTAAGAGCGCATGTTAACTTTGGAATTATTAAATTAGTAGTGCGGCCTACCTGCCAAGGATTTTGGAGACGCATCCATTGGACACTTGAAGAATTCTGGAGATGTCACATGGCCGAGCACCCGAGTGGGCCAGTTCCACAATTTTCTGGCGGGTAGAATCCGGGAGTGGTCTTCCGTTGACATAGACCCCACCCAACTGGTTCACACCGCTATGCCCTGGGAAAATTGATCAGGATCGAAAGTCTTGTAGTGATCCGAATGGTCACTCAAAGCGTCTTTGCAGCGATTCATGTTCATACTTTCAATCATTCATTCCAGGAGTCTTTTTGTCCCATGCCAGTGCGTAATTCATACTCTTTTTCCCCAGTTCCCCCACCGTCTCAAAATTAATCAAGGGATGAACTTTTCCCAAGTCTCGGAAATCCAATTTTAAGTCAGTCAGGGGGAATGGGAATCATTAACACACGATTGAGTTTACGACTTATGCACGAGGAAGTATGCCTCGGAGTTTGGAAATCCCTGAATCTTTAATTTGGGCATCCTTCTCACCTCTTTTCCATTCATGTCCCGGCCGACATGCGCACTCTATTCAAAATCCGCCGGTGGTGCCCTCAAAATTGTCAATTCTCAAACTATTGTCAAGGTTTGGTGACAGCGGGGAGAAGGCGGGAACCGGGAAACTGCGCTGATTCGAGATGATTCTGTGATCTCGTGCGGAGTTTTGCGGAAGTAGGACAGGACGAAATGGAGAAGGAAAGATAGTAGATTTAGAGGCTAATAAAAAGAGTACCCAGAGCTCTAAAGTAAATGAGATGAATGCAGTCGGATGAGCGACACGCAGTCAACTGCGTCGTCGTCCTTCACGACTCGTTAGGTGACCAATTATGTGTGATCCTGGATCCGCACTTTCACGGCAGCGGAATCAGGTCAGTCAACGTTACACCGGCGCCGCCGCCGTGAGCTTGGATGGCCAAGAATCTATTTTCCAGCCTTGTAGCCTTGTTACTACAAAGTGTGTGGAATTCAACAATGGAAGGAGGGGCGGCATTGTCCTCCGTGTAAACTGTTTATACGTTTGTAGGCTTAACTCCTGGTGTTGGTAGTGCTGGAGAAATAATACCTTTGGTAAAACCATAGAAGCGCAGACGACGGATATCCGCTTACACGGGGGGAAACGAGTCACGCCTACCTGCTTTTATTCCCCGAAAAATAACATTTAGCCTGGCCGTCCTTAAGGATCCCATTTCACTCCCGGGTATTCCAGCCCCACTCCCACCTTCCTTCCTTCCCCACGCATTCAGGCTCAATTAACTGGGAATTTCTTCACGTAAACTTTGATAATTGAATGAGATGACAAATTAACCCAAGATTCTAGTAACCACCGCCGCGGTGGTGAAAGTAAACAAACATTCAACTCCTGAATTTTATAATTTGACGCATTCAACCCATATTTTCCAAGCAATTGGAAGCACTACTGCACTAATGAAATGAATAAAATAAAATTGTATTTGTTACGAACATTCCACAAACTGACCTTTGTGTGGCATTTCGGGCACGCCTCCCAGCGGGTGCTGAATTTTGCAATGCGCCACGATGACCACCGTTTCTGTCAATTCTCCTCAGAAGAGGATCACGCCCTGGAATTTAGAATGGAGAGTTAAGAAATAAATAATGGAGATGTCATTCTGGACACAATCTGGACGGGGGATGCCCGACTCGAGACGAGATTAGAAAAAGAGTTAACTGGAGACTGGACAATGGGAATAATTGGATGATGATGGTGGTGATCTTATTTGTATTGTTGTTGATGGGCATAATTTACCCTCCGCAGGCAGAGGACGGACGCCGGGGAAGATGACAATGGAGAAAGTCAAAATAGTAACAATAGGATCCCTCGTCATCATCATCCGAGACACGGACAGGGGGCCAAGTGACCCGGGTCACCACTCACTCTCCCCTTGTCATGATCATGATTCATCTCAATTTAGAAATCCTTATACAATTGTTGTGTCTCCGTCCCACATAATTGAACTGATTGGTGACATTGGTGACAGGGCCCCCGTGACGACCTGTCATGTCACTCCAGTCCGAATTTTTTTCATCCTTATAATTTAGCAATTGGAGCCCAAATTAATTTCTGCAGTGCAAGAATTATTCCGATTTAGCTCTAATTGAAGCAACTTTTTCCAAAATCCAGTTCAAATTATTTTCAGCTTTTGGTTAATCTAAACCCATTTCGTAATGTTTCAACTAATGTTCATCTTTGGAAAAATTCAACCTCCGCAAACCCCAAATTTAAGTTTAATTGACGAGTTTGCATTTTTGAAAAAAAATGGTCCCTTAATTCTAGCGTTCAAAAAAGTTGAGCTATTTTTCGAAACATTAGTAGGAAATTAATAGAAAATGTATTAAGGCGTTTTGAAAATTTTGGAATTTGTCCAGGAGTTGAGATTTTCAAAGCGAAATAACGTAAAATAAAATCGGAAATTGAAATTCTGAACATTTGAAACTTTGAAAAGGAATTGAAAGTGAGGCGTAGAAATTTTGATCCGAAAAATCCGAATGGCGTTTACCAAGTTAGGGACTTTGATGTGGTCAACCCACCGCTCGCTCCGTTGTTGTTTACCAAAAAATCAGTAAGATTCTTTTCAAAGTTTGTTCTTCGGAGTGGAAACGATTTCTAAAATCAACAAACCTAATAATAATCTCCTTCCGAAAGGGTTCTCCGTCCGACCACTTTCTATTTCATTTAGAATTCGTTAAAAAAAAGGTTCCGTTTAGGCAAGTCTTCTTTTCCATTTTTAAAATTGGTACAAATGCCTCGGTGCGACGACAATTGTCCCAAATGGTTCTGATTGGTCCATATTTATTCAAGCTCACTCATTAGGCTAACCTGATTTCACCAGTTCAATCTTCCATGCCAAGCAGAGCATGACATTTTTAAATTGATGCTTCTGAGGAATTAATGAGCCTTAAATTCTTACCTCATTTCTCCAAATTTTCAAAAAAAGAGAGGAAATTTCACTAAAGTTCACAAAACGCTCACTTTCTCCTCTTTCACTTTCACACAGTGGTTTTAGGTTCCAACAATTTCAAAATTTCTTCTCCTTTTTAAAAATGGAGCTAGTAAACTTAAGAACTGAGGCCCAGGAACGGCGGTTTTTTGAAAACGTTTTTTTTTTCAAAAAGTCCGGAAGCGGTAGTGGATTGTTGTCGTAACTTCGAGTAGGAAACCCGGGCGTAGTTTTATTTTGGAGCGATTAGAAGCTCCTAATAAAAAGTTGTGTGGCGTCTAGAAATGTTTATGGTCCGTTTCACGGCACTGTGTGCACTGAATGGTTTTTCTGGTAACACTCATCCGTATATTTTCAACCCAAGACGAAGGAAAGGAGGAAGAAGGAGATAGACGAGCTCCATCACCTTTTGCACGGAGTTCAAGCAAGTGGAAGACGCAGTCGGGCAGGCAGATTCGGCTTTTTCGGAGCCCCAAAAGCCACTCAGGCTGAAAGCGCATTGGCTCAACAATCTTGTCGAATTTGAGGCGGTGGGGGGAGAGAAGACTTGGGATTTGGAGCCCAGCCTCCATGGATAGGGCACGACGACGACGACGACGAGCACGGCGATGACGACGGACGACCACCACCACCCAACATTTGCAAAACCCCAGCACATACCTTACAAGCACGCCCAGCATATTCACCAGCACCACCATCACCCAGCATCCGATCCAGCTACATCCTCCATCACACCACTTCTTCCAAAAACCTTGATCATCAGCCCATGTTTTCTCACTTCACGCCCAATCTCCCCACGAAGGACCGCTTAAGGACGCTCACTGCAGTAAACAATTCCTGCGGTTCACAAACTTTAAACACAGTTGAGCGAGCTACGTAAAATACGGGACGCGGTCGTCCACGGTCCTCTGGCCACCGCATTCGCCCACTAGATGTCCATCGGGATTTAAAAAAGGGAAGCCATGGCCTCCCGTGTCGCCGCGCTGCCACTCGTCGCTGGGATCTGAAAGTCTTTGGGAATCCGTCAGAGTCGAAATGCAGCCGCAACTTTATAGAATTTCAGGTCTACTTTCAGCCTAAAAATGCCACGCTTTTGTAAATTCACAATTGAAATCCCATGTTGGTATCGCGGAAATGGCGGCGGCCGTTCACCTGACACAGTTTGGCAAAGTGCAACCTCCAGCTCATGACAAACTTTTTAGCATCAAGGAACTTTATTGGAAAGCACATTATTTGCATTAAAGGACTTGTTAAAAGTTTTGCCAAACCCCATAGATGGTTTATGAGGGTGGAAAATGACGATGACGAGGTTGTGACTGGCGAGACGACGGTAGTGGTGGTGGCATAAGGTGAAAGTACACGAGTGCATTGCATCGGATCCGAATTCGGGTGAATCTCCCTGGGTTCTCATCTCCGGAGGTTGGCAAATGATGGGAGTTAATTAAACCCGAAATTCGATTAGTCCGTTTTGACTGTGGTTCTGATGAGGGAACTCATTACTCCTCCAGCTCAGTCAGGATGTCGAAGGATGCTGGGCTGATGCTGGAGGTGCTGGAAGATGCTGCTGCCGAGGGAACTTTACACTAAATTTCTCTTCCTGGCGGACTGAAGGAGTCGGAGGAGAAAGCATGAAATTGATCGCCGCTTTTTTGTCTCTCCAGTTCATCCATGGGGTTTTTAAGGCTGGGCGGCGGGAGGCATGGCTGCCCATATGTTCCCCTGGTAGGAAGGAGGCGGAGCCACCCTGACAAGTGGGACGTCCTACCCGGTTACTCACGCTTCAATGAGACGCGACTTTGCCCCCAGCGAAGGAGGCATCTTCTTCTACCTTCCTTTTTCATCCATTCCTCCATCCTCCTCCTCATCTTCTTCATCATCATCATCTCGACCAACTTTTTTGGTCCTTTTGTTACCATTTCCTCATCATGACACAATGGACGGACCCCAAAACAAATGAACTTCTTTTCCCATCCTCCCCGACCGAAGATCCATTCAGAAGATTCCTTTTCTTCTTCGAGATATTCTCATCATCAGTCCTACTCTCCGAAAACTACCTCATTAGACTAATGGTTCCCAAAAATCCAAATCCATTCCTCTGGTACACCATCTTCAATGAAAAGTGTCCTCCGGAGAATCTGATTGGCCGACGGGACGAAGATCATGACAAGATGCTTTTGGTGGCGGTCGTGGGCGTGAGGCATGACGAGGTCGAAAGTTTTGAGTCCCAGTCCGCTGGTGGTCAAAGAATGACCGAAGCTTAAACTAGGAAAACGTAAAAAGTTTAATGATTTGTTAAAATAGGGCACATGGTGGCACTAGGGACGACTCCGGGAAGAGAGGTAAATTTAAATGAAGTGTAGTGGGTGATGATTGGAGTCAAGAGGCGGATGATCACGGTGTGAGGTCGATTGATTCCCGAGGAATTGTAATTTACGTCAGATTCCATGTCCTCAACATTTGAAACTCGTTTGGAGTTTGGAATAGTCGTCGAACATAGGATCCTTAGCTGGGTCTTCTTTTTTCGTCTTTCAAAGCAATCTTGAGGAGTTAGTGTCATTTGCGGTTGTTCTTCGGATGACATGAAGCTGGAATGGCAGTTTGCCTGGATCTTCAACCTTCCTGCAGCTCTCTCAGTGTGACTCTTTTCGTCAATCTTAATAAGGACGACGACAGGGCAGCATCCTCCCAGAGCAGAAGAAGAAATCCAAGAAAAAATTGGAGACCGCCGAAAACTTGATTTAGAGTACTCGTCAACTTTCTTTGGTTGTGGGAAGGCGACGGGTCGGGAAGTCAACGACCCATAAACTCCGGGCAGAAGAAGATCCAAGGAACTGATAGCCCATCCTAAAACGCATCTTCCCATCCCTCTTCCCATCTTCATCTTCTTTTTCCTTTTTCTTCTTCTTTCACCAGGAACAATCTCTTTTATCCAAAGAAAAAAAATCCAATTCGAAAATATTTCCTCCTTCTTCTTACAAACTTCTTTTTTTTCCAAATCCAATAATTTCCAAGCCCTTTATTTGAGATTTATAAAAAAAGAAAAAAAAAGATGAAGGAAAAACTAAGTTTTGTTCCAACGTTATGGATTTTTCTAACATTTAGAGCACCCCTAATGGAAAATAAATTTGAACACACGCAATTTCCCTCCTTTTGCGCACGATCACCAGCGTGACACTTTTACGGAGTCTGCTGTTCCAAGTTCATATCCGGTCCCTTGAAATTCGGGAAGTTTATGTCCGATTTGCGTGTGAGAGTCAAAACTAGTAAAAGCCTTTCCCTCCAGCTCATCCCCGACCACTTTAGATGCATTTCTCGGATTCAGGCCTGAGCTTCCGTGTCTGCATTGTAACAAGGCCAGTCGCATCTCGTAGCATCTGCCTTATCCTCCCCTTGTGTCAGAGAGTCTCTTCCCTGAAATTGGATTTCAAATGGAATCAGTCGATTCTCTTCTTTTCAATACGATGGAGGAACTTTATTCGGCTCCCTTCTTTCCCTTTCCAAGGTTTTGAAATTGGATTGGGAAGGGAAAATAGAGAAATCCAAGTCGATTCCGTTTCTTCAGACGGAGAAAGTGGAGAGGCTCAATGGACTTTCCCTTAACAGTTTTGCACGTGAGCAGGCAGGAATCGCCACGAAGATGCCCCAAATGCTCAGAGCACCCAAATTATTTCCAATTTACTTTCGGGTTGGGAAAAGTTGGCAAAATTTGGGCATTGGCAAGGATTTTTGCAAGAACTACAAAATGAAACGATGAAGATGAGGTTAAGGTCACCAGCCTCTGAAATCCCAATGCACTACACGGTATAACACCACCGCCAAGTACCCGCTAAGGGACCAGGTGGAAAATTTGTGAAGCGATGAACTTGTACTGCTGCTGCTGCCAAAATCTGACACACAAAGGAAGATCCCAAACACACCCATCATGATTCCATCATCAGGGAGACAAAATAATGGGGATGACCCTTTGAGAAACATCCCGTTGTTGTTGCGGAGTTTCGTTCCTTCAGAATTATTCGTATCAGTCTATTTGGTCTCCATTGAGGAGTCGGCGGGCTGTGGCCCTTGAACCCAATGCAATGCCCCCCCCCCTTCTATTGCTGAATAGGACAAAAAGAACAATTGGACAAGGAGGTAACAAACAAAACTTGTTTTGAGAGGAAACATCAAATCAGCCCACGTCTGGTTAATCTTCTATGCACATCATCTCCTCATCTACGCCTAATTAAATCAGAATGTATGACATGACCGACGTACACCGGCACAATCTGCCACCAATTTCTAATCCCATCAACATTAACCCCACCACCTACAATTACTCCTGACACAATACATAACAAAAATCAATCGATTCGTTAAATTTATAAAGAAATACAAGATCCTGACTAGGGGTGCCGCGAATAGTACTTTTTCATTATTAGGCGAATAGCGAATAGTTTCACGAGTGCTATTGGCGAATATTAGGCGAATAGTTACGGTCGAGATATGTCGTATTTAAGGCGTTAGGTTAGGTTAGGTTAACTATGTCGTCTAGGTATTCGACCCGGAAGAAGGGTCATCTACGGTCATACTGAAAAACGGCATTTCTATTGACTGTGAATCATTGTGTGGACATGATTCTTTATTCAGTCATTTTCGAGGCAAACAAGACTAACTTTGGAGAATATTAGGCGATTTTGGGCGAATATTCGGCTTCTCGAGGCGAATATTAGGCATTTTGGCCGAATATTCGGCTTAGGGAATATTAGGCGACTATTCGCCGAATATTCTGCGCAATATTTTTGCCAGCGAATATTCGCCACGATTCTGAAAACAGCATTATTTTTGGGCAAATAATCGCGGCACCCCTAATCCTGACCTTCATCGCAAGGCTCATCGCCAGAAAAAGAGCAACATTTCTTGAAACCGGGAGACCGTCCTCTTTTCCATGTTTTAGTCGCAGTGTAAAAAAAATTTCAACAAATTTCTCAAGTAATTTGATCCGAGAAAATAGTAGAATGGCTGGGAAAGTTACATTTTGTACCAACGCACAAAGTCTCGTGCCCGCGGAGCGTCGAACTGAAAATAAATCTCACAGAAAAAGAAGACTGGAAATAATGAAGAAGTTTGAAATTCCAGCGATGAGATTTAAAAAGGGCGTAACTGAATCCGGATCTTCAGAATTTTGGTGCTCGTCCTTCTATTCATGATGGAAATCGGGAAGGTGTGGACTCCGCGGATTGAATTACCCGCCTTGCTCCCTTCATTTTCATTATTCGGTCGCCTCAACTCCAACGCTGCTCCAAGTCAGCCGAGTGGAGGAGTGTCAAAACCAGATTCTGTCCCATTTATCAACAAATTGACAACCAAAGTATCCACTTACCAACAGCTATACATACAACTAACAATCATCTCTCCAGGATCCAGAACCCATCAAAGGGGATCCTAATTCTGGAATTAACTTCCAATTAATTATGAACCTTCCCACATGAAATGGTCCTCATCACCGCGCGTTTAGTAACTTGCTTTCTCAGTCGCTGTGTATTCCATTTTTGCAGAAATTTGGGAAAGTTTGAATTTTTTTTTATAAAACTCGTGATGCCTGACTCATTTTGGTGGGTTTCAACAATTTGGTGACTTGGAATCGTGGGATCAATAATCAAAGGGAAATGGAAAGGAAGGAATCGCTTCCCTGCCTGCTGCAGCAGAATAAAATCTCAAGCCTCTTCTACTATGCATGCATGAAGGGACTTTCTGGAAGGAAGAAAGTTCGACGAAATGGAAAACCAAAATAAAAATTCAGAGTCAAGTGCACTTGGTTTCCGAATTTAAAATCAAATGTTAGCTTTTGGCACTTGAGATTAATTGGTTCATAGCAGGGGCTCAACTTGGAATGGGTTTTCAATTATTCTTCTTAAAATTAGCATTTCCCATCTTAAAACACCAATTCCATTTTGAATTTTTAGTTAACTTGGTTACTGTTTTTTGAAACTCCCAGGATGAGCTTCATTTTAAAAAAAAAAAACAGAACATCATAAAGAGTCCATGAAAGGAAGGATTATTGGTCAGGAGTTGATGATGGGAATTAAGGTGTACTTTTATGATCCTTAGGTACTTATTAAATCCCTTCAATGTCATGGCTTCCGTCTTTCTTTTCGTTCGTGGGAAAGGTGTGATCTCTTTTATCATTCCGCATTGGTTCGATGCCGTGTTAACAGGGAGGAGATGATTACTTGTACTAGTAGCATAATGGAATTGATTCTTTTGTGACTGACGAATATAATATCCGATCCTTATATGAGGATAGAAATAGTACAATGGACCATGGGCAGTGGACATGGACGGTGAGAGGGACATTTTCCATCAACCATCAAGAAAATGGATAATGCAAGTTAAGATTTATTTCTGAACAACTAATTCCTTCCTCCCTACAAAAGGTACTCAAATTGAATTGAAATCACAATTGAAGTAATTCAGGGAGCTCAGGTGCTTGGCCATCCCACAAATCCACTTTGGAGTCGATAGGGACTAATAATGGGACACTTAAGTAGGGAGAGATGCTCAATAGTCCCACCACCATCACCACCGTCTTTAATCAATCGTGTCCAATCCAAATCCAAAGAATTCAATCCGCTTGCCCCACCCACTCCAACATGAATTACAAAGACAACGCTTCATCATCCTCAAATGCTCAAGACGCCCAAAGTTTTTTTTTTTTAATCTAATCATTAATTATCAATTCAACATTATTGCTTAGCAGCTTAATAGAGAGTGTTCATTTCCACTAAATCCGGTCGGGACCTCAAAATGATGTTTCACGGAGTGAAAGTCGGAATTTTGGTGAAAGTCTTCTGGAATCGACCTGAAAGTGTCTCTCTGGACATCGATTTCACAGATTTGGAGAGACTGCCTGAAATGTTGCACCAAAGAATGTCCGACCGACAATGCTTTCTAATCCCATTTCCAGAGTGGAGGTGACATGCAGGGTCAAGTCCACGTCCTGGTGAGGTGACATGCGTCCCCATTGACGGGAGACAGGAGCGTATTCTAGTGATGGAGGAAAGAGTAGCTGGAAAGTGTGAACAAAGACTTGGTAAACTGTCAAGCCAGAAGACAAGAGAGGGAGTCACCTCTGCCCGATGCGTCGTTTCCGGAATGTTTTTTTTTTATTGACTTCGTTTATTGGGTGACCCCGGGGCCACTTTAGCTTCTGTCTAAAAACTGTTCTTGGCACAAATTGAAGACGACCGTGTCTATTTTTGATGCAGCGTAATATAATGGTTTTTAAAAACTATTAAAAATTAAAACGATGGACGGAATTTTGTCGCACCTTCCCCAAAGAGTAAGAATTCCTTTCTCCGTGGCGCCTTTTCCGCTTCTTCTGCACTGCACCAAGAAAAACAAACAAGGAATAATTCCGATTAATATCCTCCACTTTCCATTGACGCACAGCCTTGTTGGGTCATCTGGGGTCATCTGCCAAGTTCACCGTTCGCTTTGCTTCAAATCCCTTCCAGCTTCAGTACCGGAGACCGGAAAGTCCACGTACAACTCAAGTAGCATCTGAAAAGTCTATTCACCTGTCGGTAAGCAAAGTAACAAACGTAGCATGATTCCGGCGTAGGGCGACGGGGGGAAGTAATAAAGTATTATGATGGTCAATGGTATTGTCGTTGTTTGGAGGACACGTCCAAAGTATTACAAGTATCATGTCACAGGTTGATGGCACTGGCTTCCAGATGTTGATTAGGAAATAAGGGAATCAACTAAGTTCCTGGGCCGATGCCGTTGCCAATCTGCAAAATGAAAAAATAGGTAATTCGTGGAGAAGACTTGGGTTTCTCGTTGGGTTTCCGAGAGTCTTTGTAAATCGGTAACCGCTTCAAGTTTAATTTTTGGTTCTGCCTTTGCAAAGGAGAAGGTTCCGGAATTGACTATAAGGTAATTTTGGTCCTGGGTAAAATACTTGTAAAATACTTTAACCTGTCTTCTATTCTATAAACAGTAGTGATGAGTGATGGTCACCATCAGACGGTCAACAGTTTGAATTCGCTGAAATGATCAACCTATCATCTTCCTACCTTACCTTGTTCTTGCATTGCGTCGCTTTCTCATCATATTTTGATAGAGCACTATGGTCATCCTCATCATCAGGAGTATTAGTTTACTAATGATATTTGCGGTAGTAAAGTAGAAGCATTTCCAGGAACATGAGTTCATATTAGGTCAACATGAAATTGAAATTAGTATAATATGACAGTTCTTGTTTCTTCTCTCGTTGCCTTCAGGTATTGGTCGCTGTCATGCAATGCTCTATGAATTAGATCAATATTACATACGTGCTCTCTGTCCTTTCCATTGTCAATCCATTTCCAGGCAGTTGAGTATGACTTTACCATAATATCCGGAGGAAGCTGTCCGCCATGTCCAGTTACTTCAACCATTTCTCTGCTCATTAGGGGCTTGCTACAGTAGTATTTCCCGAGAATTTCATATTTTAAGAATTGTCTCATGCAAATAATAATTTCCGTATTAATGTTCATTTATTCGGAAAGGTTCTGCATTGTGTAACAGTGTGTCCTTCATTTGACATTTGTTGCTCGTATGTCTTTTATTCCGTTAACAACGCCCATCATTTTCAAAAACTGAATATCGTACTCACATGCAACTTTTACTGGTCGTGCCATTAAGAACAATTAATTACATTACAATATTTTAGAATTGGGGGGACAAATGATGCTACTATGTTGGTATTAGCAAGGCTATCTCAGCTACATTCCATTTTCTGATTTGAGTTCTACCTATTATTATTACCTGGTACTATTCCTGTGCCCTGGATTTCTTTATGATCTTCTTTCCTGTCGAAATAGAAATAGAGTCACCAAATTCATCTAATTAATGCGTTGCACGAAATAAAATCATTTATGAGATTCATCATTTATTAATCCTCAATTTCCTCGGCCTCCGCGTCCCTCACACACTTCGCTTGTCTTCTCTCGAAGGATTTCCAAATTTAACAGACAGGGGATGAGAACATGAGCAAGAGCTTGCACTTGTCACTACCTGTTCATTGCTATCAGTCACTCTTCTATGACAAGAGCACAGTTAATGACGCAAATGCAAGACGCAATGGAATTAGTCATTCTT
>JAQIWD010000451.1:0-21376 GCA_034694825.1 Anurida granaria
GAACGGCAGCTGGAGGAACTCCAAAACAAGATCCGAAAAATCAAAAGACTAAGGAATTATCAAAAACAAATGAATTAATGCATAGAATTAATAACAGCAATAACTGGTGACTTCCAGCAGCTTGCTCACCTCCATAAAATGTTTGAGCGAGCAAGAGCCCGAAAATACAAAAATCATGAGCATTTTAATACAATTCTTTTCCAAAATTTCTGGAAATGACGCACCCGCACCTGATGATTCACGAGTTAATAAAAAATGGTTTCCAGAATTACAAAAAACCGCTGCTGTGAATCGAGTCTTGATAAGTTTTGTTTACTATTGAGTTATCTTTGTTTAATTGGGATTTGGGAGTTTGTTCGACAAACAACTTGTTTGAAAGGGAAAGTGAAAGTGAATGGAGAGAAATTAGTAAGAAAATGATATAAAGGTAATGGAATGAACTGAACAGTTCCAGTGATTTTATTTCTGGAGACAACGTAAACGCAACCGTCTTTACTCACTGAGACTCACATCCCCACGCTCAACTTGAATTCGCTCATGATCTCAGCGCAAATTCTAAAATAAACACTTTTCAACGTATGGTTCTTTAAACTGTAGTTATAGTAAGGTTACAAGAGTAGTTGGGGCCTTTAAGTTACTTTGCTTATCACCAGATCATGAGCGTTTCAAGCCACCTCTTCCTTGGCGTCGTCAGTCGGTGAGGTATGGTCGAAAGTTGGCGAGTATTACGGGACCCAAGTTGTGCGTGGCAATCACGTCGCGTCTCAGTAGGACCCGCTTAAAATGGTTCATCAGTGTCTGATAGGTTCGCCCGTGCGGAATGACCTGGAATTGACAAAATAAGCAAAATAACTTGAGCTTTATAAAACGGGTGAAGTTCACTGGCAACTGGTGTACGCACATACCCTGTTATTTTGCATCTCGACATACAAATTCTTCGACGTTAATCGATCATACTCGTTCCGTCTGATGACGTAATCCAGTAACAGCCTCTGTTCTGTAAAAGAGATCAGTGGCTTTTTCGGTCCAAGGGGTGCTCCTCCACTACATCAGAAAATATTAGAGTTAGATACTAGAATGCTATTAGGAATCAAATCATAAACTGGCTAATGAATTCAGTAACATATTATGGGTTTGGGATTTCATAACTCACCGTCTCCCAGCATGTCCACGGTTGAGGACGGAAGGATCTCTTGGTGGCGGTGGCGGGCTCCATTCAACTCGATTAGCAGCAACCGGGGGTTGGTTAGGAGCAGTTCCAGCTGGATCGGGAACCCTTCTGAAAGGTGGAGTTCGACATACTATGGTTGAACGAGAACCACCAGCTCGCGGACTCGTAGGTGGACCTGGAAGGTTTGTAGATGGACGAGGACTTCGAGATGGACGAGGACTTGGAGATCGACGACGAGTACTTGGTGATGGACGAGGACTTCGAGATCGACGAGTACTTGGTGATGGACGAGGACTTCGAGATCGACGACGGGTACTTGGTGATCGACGACGGGTACTTGGTGATGGACGAGGACTTGGAGATCGACGACGGGTACTTGGTGATCGACGAGGACTTGGAGATCGACGACGGGTACTTGGTGATCGACGAGGACTTGGAGATCGACGACGGGTACTTGGAGATCGACGACCAGGACTTGGAGATGGTCCAGTAGAGTTTGTAGATGTACGACGAGGGCCGCTCCTTGATTTCGGCTTGGGTTCTTGTCTTGGCGCATGACCAGATTGTTTATAAACAGTTTCACTGTCACCAGACGAGTCTGATTGGATAGGGGTCAGCAACTTCATCCTGTTCCAGTTATGCTCTTTGGAAAGAACCTGCCTTCCATCATAGGGTTCAAACATGGACACCCCAATGCTAAAAATAAGCAAACAATTAGAATTAAAGGTTATAAATATAAATCTACTAATTTTGTGTAACTCTTAATTACCGATATTCCATGAGATCTCCAATTTCGCTCCTGTGAAAGATATCTCGGATAAAGTCCTCATGGAAGGCATCCCGCTTCCGTTCAGCGCTGATCTCCCCTTGTTGCCACGCTCGAAATGCATGAGAATTGAATGTCTTGTCGTTAGTAACATAAATGAGTGGGATATGGTTCGCATAATCAATTTCGGGTTGAGTTCTCACGGTCCCTCCCAGTAACTAAAAATAAATGGCATGAATTTCAGATATGGTAAAATATGCATAATAATATTCACAACCAATTGTTTCATTACCAAAATTCTGAATGACAAATCTTGGAATGCATCATCTCGTCTCGGAGTACATTTGCTCCCGTCAAACTGAACTGCAGGGTCAACTTGTTGCTCCTCCAGATTTATCAATACAAAACTTGGTACATGTCCGAAGGTCATTGGGAAGAGATCTTGTAGGGTCGTATCCATTCTGGGACACGGAAGGCGGGGTGGTAGTTCTTCCTCTTCCTCTTCCTGCTGAGGATTAGTCTCACTGTCCACATCCATTGACTATCTCCCTTCCACCAATCAAACTGGTAATTCTCCTAAGAAAAATTAGAATTTAGCAAAAATCCATTAGAGAATATAAATCAGTATCAGTAAGTATAATTAAATCCAGCTAATCACCGGTTTAAGCGTTACTGACAAATTTCCCACACACCACCACCGCAGCAAGCGACACGCGAGAGACGAAGTTCGACGAAACGAAAACGACAGCTGCGCCTGCGCGAGACTTTTGTGTGGTGAGACACAGGTGTGAGTTTGAGGTTCGTCAAACATCCGAAACCCGAACATGCTCAAAAAAATTCAGTCGAACCGCCCCCAAATCCGAACACCTATCCACAAATTCCTTCTGAATTGAACATGTTCGCCGTCAAACAACATTTTCCCGAACCGAACACGAACCCGGACATACGTTCACAAATTTCTTTCAAATCGAACCCGAACATGTTCGAGTTCGGTGCGAGCTCGGTCGATTTTCGGCGACCCCAAAACTCCTACCTGTGGGTCTGACAAGATCAGACAAGACTAGACTATGACTAGACAAAACAAAACAAGAAAATATTATTCTGAAGAGCTTTTTCGCGCCATTCATAAACTTACCCAAACCGCGCAAACTAATCTCTTGACTCCCCACCTCTGGATTTCATTTGTCACCGTCGTCGTCACCGTTTGTCTTCTGTTCATTTTTGTTTGCCTATAGAAAATGCAAATTTTGGGTAGCTCATCAATTAATTGATTTTAGAGTGCAAGCTCTTGCACTGCACTTTGTGGAAATGAATGCGGCGTCTTCGTCTCATTCAGTAGGAGAGAGGGTGACGCGACGGGATCCCGGTACCAAAAGGTGACGGATATGACTCGTTATGACAATTACTGCATTAAAATGTGTCTCCAGAAATCTGTATTGTTTGATTTCCGTCATTTACTTGATCCGTCCCCCGACACCACTAATTAATTAGAAGTGGAGGAGCAAGCAGGATAATCCTTCCTTCCCTGATTGATGACTCGACGACCCTCATTGTGTCACGCCGAGTTGGAATTAGAGCATTCACGGCCTTTAACACAGAAAAATTAAAAAATAAATGCCAAAGATCACGTTGGGCATCAAGCTGGATGACGAGGGACAATTTTAGTCTCCGACCATTTTTAAAACAATAGGATTCTGAACTGGAAGGAGAAGCAATTGAATATTTTTTTCTTATGCTATGGGGTTCCGTGGGAGATATTATTAACGGTTTCGTTCTGATGAATAATGATTTTGATTAGTTCAATTAATTAAAAGAGTAATCGTTGCTCATTGGACAACAATGATTTGTATGCATTCTTCTTACTTTTTCGTGAGCTCGAGTATCCATAGTAACCGTTTAAATTTATTTGTTTTGTTTATTTTGATTTTTTCTTGTTTAAACATGCGCAGTGCTTCCCCGAGTTTTTCCTCTTTCTTGTGCCTTTTCTTTCTTCTTTTCTCCTCCTCCATCCGCCATTGCACAAATTCCCCTCCACGAAAGAAGTTCCCCCACAAAACTCATCTAAACAATTCAATTACTTCAATTAGTTGACCTTGGAACAAGAAATCAACATCAAACTTCAATAAAGTGAACCATCAGCGTGAATTCCGGTAAGGTCAGGTCACGGACTTTAAAGTTTTATTCCTTACAGTACAGTTTACAGCTGACAACTGACAAGTGGTGAATGTCAACAACTACAGTTAGTTTACGTTTTTAATGTGGTGTGGTTAGTGATTAACGTTGCTGTGCTTTGTTTTTCGTATGTCCTACAGCACTCAACGTTACAAATACAAAGGAAGAACCATAAACCCCACTATATACAAGTTTACCACCAACAACTGAAACTAAACTACGAGGAGTGAAAATGTACAAGTCAAAGCGCCCGGAACGAAGTGAAAGAGGAGGAGGTTCTCCCCTTTCCAAGAGGTCAAGGTCAAGTCTTGGACGTTACAATGATCCGGACACGGATGAAGAGAAGGGCGGACGTGGCGGTGGGCGAAGTCGGAGTCCCATTAGTGGCAGTCGAGGACGGGGAGGGGACCGTGACCGTGATTACTACGAAGGCTCAACTCGGAGTTCCGGCGGATACAAAGATAGCGGAGGGTATGCTCAATTATTTGCACAATTTATAAGAGTGGATGGACTTGAATACTTCACGCAGGGTGTGTCGTTTAATTTTACAGGCACCATGCTGCTTCTGCCGGAAGTGCACGACCCTACTACCAATACAAAGTCCTTTGCATCAGTGCTATCCATGCGAGGGCTTCGGATGAAATAATTCGTGAGACTCTCTACCGGGAATTTAAGAGGTTTGGGGATATTAGTGTTAAGGTTGTCCATGAGCCGGACGAACGAGTTGCCTACGTATACTTCCGGAGTTACGAGGATGCCAAGGAGGCGAAGCACCTCAAATCCCGCATCATCATATTCGACAAGCCTGTCATGATTGAGGCAGCCTATGAATCAAGTTCCAGCACTACCACCACATCCAACTCCAGCAATCATAGACCCCAAGATTCTTATGGTGGAGAGAGTGGATCCCGCGGCGGCGGTGGTTACGGTGGTTACAACAGCAGGAGGTATGCGTGACACCCTCAATTCCCTTGTGCTAATTATTATTGATCTCCTTCCGCAAGTCGTCAAGTTTTCTTAAGTTATGGCGCAGCGTTCATGTGGTGATGCTCGGCTGGAGTGGGATCCGTTCCGTGATTGTGTCTGGTGATAAGTGCAGCTGCCAGTCTGTGATTATGAATCGCTGATTTGAGGAAAAAGGAAGGAGCAGCGGTGTTGTGCAGTGTGTGCTGTGGGTGCCAAATTTTCCTCGCTCACCACGTCCATTTTGTTGGCTAGTTTAAGTTTCTTGCCTTTCCAATTCAATGATCCTGCTGGATGTGGTTGATCCCTTTGCTCAACACTTTGTTGACAACCAAGAGGGGTGGAAGTGATCGGTGCGGAGTTCAACCGGAATCGTGCCTGTTTAATGAAGTGACAAGTGTGACGCTGCCAAGCGAAAAGCGATTCTACCAAGTGACCACTTTTTCTAAAGTTTTCAGCTAGGAATGACGTCATTCCTAGCGACGAGGAAGTTAGGGAGCCTAGAAATCTCTTATAATTTCTTCCATCTCAACTATCTTTTCAATCTAACCTACCCACCTCCGTGTTCATTCCAACTGTGATTAACTTCAAAATCGTTGTGATTTGAATTGTGATTTATAACAAAGGTGCTTGTGATTAATGATATTCATAACGGAAATGTTCTTAAGTTAAGTGCGTGCGTATTTTTTCAAAGGAATTTACAGCCGCTTTAGAGAAATCCTCCTGAACGCTGAAAAATCGCTGAATTCACCAGCAGGAATTCAATTATTGTTTGAATTTAGTGTTTCTGTAAACTGGTGACTGGTGAGATTAGTTTAGGCTCAAGGGAACCAGCGTTGGAAATTTAGTTACGTGGCAGTGCCTTGAGCAACATTTTGTGTTTGGTGTCATTCAATGATTCACCCACGGCTGATTCGTGCCTCGGTGGTAATGTTTTTAAGAACAAAGTGATGACGGAGACTTTTACCATCAAGTCGCTTGTTCCCAAATTTCAACTTGTCATTTACCATCCACAGATCACCACATCCTCAACCAGCACCTTCTTCCTACGAGCGAGGTCACCGGGATGAACACCGTGGCGGCGGTGGCGGTGGTGGGTATGACAGATATGGAGGTCCGCCTGCTCACAACGGCCCTCCCCAGCAACACTACTCCAACATGCGACACGACGACTACCGACGGGATCCTCGTGATTTTGGCGGCGGTGGACGGGGTCAACAACAAATGTACCCTCAACGGTAAGTTTTCCAAAACAAATCTATGTTACCTAAAACCTAAGATTCTTTTTTAAGTTTTGACTTTGACTTTTATTTTTTGACTTTGTAGGTACGACAGAGGTTACGATAGTTACAACAGCGGTGGTGGCGGTGGTGGATCGAGTAGGTACCCACCAGGACCACCTTCTCAAGGTGGTGGCCCAGGCCCACGTGGACCTCCCATGCAACCACCGAACGATCGGGCGGCCTTTGAGAACAAAAAGGACAAGTTCCCCAACTATCTCCATCACATTGCTCCTGAGGATGACCCACTGGCCACTCGGACCCTCTTTGCAGGGAATTTGGAAGTTTCCATTTCGGATGAGGAGATGAGACGAATTTTTGGACGCTATGGGACTGTTGAAGATATTGACATCAAACGACCCCCACCAGGGACAGGGAATGCATTCGCATTTGTACGATTTGCAAATCTGGACATGGCTGCAAGGTATACCCAACATTTCATGTTTCATCATGTTTCCCTACCTGCGGGATTCTGAATGAGTGGGTTTGGTTTTCCAGGGCCAAGACGGAACTCTCAGGTCAATACATTGGAAAGTTCCAGTGCAAGATCGGTTATGGAAAGGTCAATCCGACGACCAAGATTTGGGTGGGTGGACTAGGACCGTGGGCCACGCAGTCGCAGATTGAGCGTGAATTTGATCGCTTTGGATCCATCAAGAAGATTGACTGGGACAAGGGGGATGATCAGTGCTTCATCACTTATGAAACGATCGATGCTGCTCAGGCGGCTGTGAAGGACATGCGAGGCTACGCTCTTGGTGGGTCTGACAAGCGGATCCGGACGGACTTTGCGGGGGTGGAGCAAGTTGTGGGGTACGCTGGGAAGTATGAGAACGAGAAAGGGTATGACTATGGAAACAGCGGCGGTGGTGGAAGTAGCACTGGAAGTCGAAACCGTCGTGGAACTTCATCGAATGTGGTCTTGACGGGTGGAGGTGATGGGGATGCCCCACCTAACAACTACTCACCACGCTCTAACAACAGTGACAATGTGGACAGCCCGAGTGATTCCGAATCAGCGAGTAAAGGGGAGCGACGAAAGTCAGATGGAGGACGGAATGGTACGGCGACCACCGCAGCGCCGTCGGTAGTTTCTCCTCTCCTCACGGCCAAATCCGTACTGGACATTGCACAGAGGGACATTGTCGGATGGCAAGGGACGCTTGTCCTCAAGAACAGTTCGTTTCCGACAAAGTACGACAAGACACGACAGAAAATTACAAAGTGGAAACGAGGATTTACTAACATTTTGATTTGTTCCAGGTTGTATCTTACTGAAGGGGATTTGCAGAATGTGAACGTCCTTCTCAAGGATGAAGAAGGGAATGACAAACTCCGAATCACCCAACGACTTCGCCTCGATCAGGTAAGGTTGGCCAGTTTTCCAGCGACATGTGGTGACAATGTCGTCAAATTTACAAATTGCTAATTCTCTTTGTTGAAATTCCAGGCGAAATTGGAAGATGTGACAAAGAGGATGGAAGTGTCGAGTGGCTATTCAATTTTCCTTGGTTGGCCAGCAGTATCCCCTTCGTCCCCCCTTTCCTCACCGAGCGCTGGTTCTGAGAGTCCTATCCAGACGCGACCTCTCAAGAACTTGGTCACTTACCTAAAAACAAAGGAAGCCGCAGGGGTCATCACTCTTGCCAACAAGGCACTGGATCTGACTGGAGTCCTCTACGTCTTCCCACCCTGTCCCTTTAGTCTGGAACTTCTCCAGAAAACTTGTCCAGAGCTGGAAGAATCCACAGAGGATTATCTGGTCGTGGTGGTCATTCGTGGTGGGACTGCTTAAGGATCGACAACCAAATGGGCAAAGAAGCATTAATCCAATAATCCAATTAATTGAAACTGACGTTAACTGGTAAGTGACTCCACACAAGTGTTAGATGGTAAACTTACAATTATTATGAATACCCCAAGTTCCCCCCTTGACCCCTTAACCCACTGCTTGGTTTTTGACAATGAATGAATGCAATTCAATTTATATACACAATTTTTGGTAGTTTCCAATTTATTAGCCGAAAAACGGTTAACTGACTTTCACTGTTAGTGAGCAACTTTATTTATTTAATTAGTAAATTTAATTATTCATTGTCCATAGTCAATCCCAATGACTCCATTTCCTTACCTTTTAAAAGATAATAAAAGAATCTGTCCTCTCTCCTTTGACACAATTGTTTGACCTCTTTTGGAGTGATGACCTCTGACCTGATGGATTTTCGTTGTCCAGCTTCGATGCCCAGCTATGCAGCTGTGGTGAGGAGGGTGAAGGGCTGTGTGGAAAATTTTCTCCGACGCACGTGTTTGTTCTTTTCTTGGATTGTTTTGTTTAGTTTTCGTTAATTAAAAGTGTTCAGTGAATTTTACGCTGGAAATGGAAGCGCTTCAGAAGACAACGCTGGAGACGCAAGAACTGATACTGTTGGGGGCTTCCGCAACGCACATTCCTGGAACCGTGTCCGAATTACATTCCGCCGTCCAGCGCCTTTTGTCTAAACCGTTCCTTTGCAATGATCCTCCAGTAATTGTTCCGTAAGTAATGACACTCTCGAACACCCGTATCTAGGAAGAAAGTAGATAAAATACCGTCTTGTTTTTCTAATTTATTAGGATCGACGTCCTAGTTGTCTCGAGGGGGCTCCTGGACCTCTACATCCAAGAGAACTATACTGGCCCACCACTTTCCTGGACTGGGGACTTGCTGGAGTTGGAATCATTAGTGGACCAGTATGTCCAGGAGGGGTGGGGGGACAAGGTCAAGGATGGAGAAGCCCTCGTAGAGAATCTGACCAAGCTCAACCTTGTCCTGAATGCAGAGTATTTGCTCCAACAAGTCAAGTCTTTCTCCAGTTCTTGTCCAAGCATCCACTGGTGGCTCATCAGAACTTACTTCCTCCACCAACGATTCCTGGAAGAAAAGTCTGCCGTTCTGTGGGAGTTGATAAGGGAAGAGATATCAGGATTCGAGCCTTTTGGGACGCCGGAAGCATTGGGTCGTGAACTTGCCGCAATTTACTACGCAGAGTTGGCTGAGATTTATTCCTTCTACTATGACATGGAGACTGCAAGGATCTATTTGGCAAAGGGTCAAGAAACACTCTGTCTCTCTACTAATACGACCGGTAAGGTCATGTCCATGTCGGAAGTCATTCTTGTGACGATGCAACACTTTTGTCACTTTTCCAGGGGTTCTCGGAAAGCGTACAAAATTCCAGCAAACGAAACTTGCTCAATTAGTTCTCAATGTGGAATTGGGTGACAAGGGAATTCAGCAGGGAGTGACGGAGACCGGAACCTTGACCTTCCCAACTGTAAGTTGCAAATCCAACAAGATTTCTTGCGGTTAATACAGTCTGTCCAGGTTGTCGCTTTGGACGACGAAGATCGTTTGGATAAAATTCAACTGACGGAGAATCCTGTCACAACTGCCGCTGACCTCTCACCTGTTCATCATCTCCTCATTCTCGCTGAGTTGTGAGTTAAGAACGACGCTTCTACAAGTTCGAACAAGTTCTGGGAAGCATCAAAATGTAACTTTTGTATTCCAGTGCCTTACTCCGGAAGTATCTGCCCAACGACGGAGTTTACCTTGAAGAACTTTTGACATATCTAAACGTACGTTCATTCCTCGGGAAAATGTCAGGCCAAGAGCAAGTAAATAGTTTTTTACTATCCGCAGTTCCTAATTGAGCATCCAGTGGACTGGGGAGTTCAAATGGTCTCCTTACTCCAGCGCTCTGTTTTGGAAGTTCACAATCGAAGGACCGTAGAACGATCCATGAAGCAGCTGGAGGTGAGAAGGCAGACAAATTATTGAGATGAAGTTCTGGATAATAGTTTCTTTTTACTTTGCTTTTCAAGGTTCTTCACAAAGCCGTCGTGGAGATTTTCCCGGATGCGTCCCAGCGCTTGAGCCAGTTTTACGGCACTGGAATGCTGGCCAAATGGGAGATTGATGTAAGGCTGATTCCAGTGCTTCCCGTTGTTGTCAGGTTGATATTTTGTAAAATTATTTGCAGATGAGCCTTGCTCAAGTCCTCACCTCCCTCCACCTCTTCAAGGAGGCACTAGACATTTACCTCCGCCTGAATTCCTGGGAAGAGGTCATCAGTTGCTACACGAGTCTCAACCTTCGTCATAAAGCAGAAGAAGTCATTCGGGAACAGTTGGAGACTGCTCCATCGGCTAAGCTGTGGATTCTCCTGGGTGATGCCACTGACAATCCACAACATTATGAAACTGCCTGGAAGTTATCTGGAGGGAGAAGCGCTCGTGCTCAGCGACAGTGGGGATACTTTCACTTTGTCCGCAAACAGGTACATGGAAAAACAAAAGCTCACGAGAACGACTGAATCTGCAGGGACATTATGGATTTAATTTAATCACTTATTAATTTTAGTACGCGGAGTCAATCCCACACTTACAAAAGAGTCTGGAGTTGAATCCTTTGGAGAATCCTGCATGGGTTCGTCTTGGCTACGCCTCTCTCATCACTGAAGATTGGTCCATGTCCACAAAAGCATATCAACATTCCAGTACCCTGGATGGAGACGTGAGTAAACTTTTCTTTACTGGAAATTCTTACACTTAGGTCAACCTTTTGATTTTGTGTCCAGAATTTCGAGATCTGGAACAACCTCGCCCATGGATTTGTAAAATTGGGAGAAAAGAAGAAGGCCCTTCGAGCGCTCAAGGAAGCGAGCAAGTGCAATTATGAGAACTGGAAGGTATGGGAGAATACGCTGGTGGTGGCTACGGATTGCAAGGCGTTCGATGAAGTAATTCGCTCTTACAACCGACTGATGGACCTCAAAGGGAAATGGGCGGATGAACAGGTTGGAACTTGGTCTTTGACACATGAAGTGGTTCCAGTGTAATAGTACGCTGATTGTTTACCTTTTACCAGGTTCTTGCCTTGCTCGTGAAGGCCATTGTGACGAATATGAGCGACGCTGCGGACCAACCGTGCCGTGAAAGATACTACAAAGAGACGCTGAAACTTTTTGGAAGGATCACGTCACTGGTAAGTTTGGATCTAATGTTAATTAACACTTTATACTTACTCAGATGACTTCTTCCTGTTCCATTCCAGGTGACGAATAATCCCAAAATCTGGAAATTATACTCGGACTTAACATTTGTGGAGACTACCGAAGGAGATCCATACTTGACCTGGACCAAAAGTTTGACTTACATCCAGAAATCCATTGAGTACATCCTGTCAGACTCGAATTTGGGAATTGTAGAAGCAGTTCGGGCGGAAGCCGTCGATTTCACCGTTGAATACATCAAGCGTAAGTTACACAAAATCGAAAAACGTTAAAAAATTGCTGAAATTTTGAAAAAAGAACTGGATTTGGTGCCAAATTCCAGGAGTGAAGGAACTGGAGTTAAAATATCCAGACGCGTCGAAAGAAGCAGTGACAACTGCCGTCTTTACAGTCCGAAGGGTATACGGCGCAATCAAGGTAACAACTTGCTCATTCTTAAATAGTCACTTCTGGTCAAGGATTTAATCAATGTTGGATTCTATTTTGTAGAAACGAAGAGACGCTGCCATTGTACAAGAAGGATTTGATAAGCACTTGACCGAAATTAAATCTAATGCAGCGTTACTAAACATTCAACTCTAAGAAACTAAACTTACTGGATAAATCCATTACAAATACATGGATTGGGTTCATGGAATTTGCTTTTTCTCAATCGTCCTCATCGGACATGACGACTCCTGAGCGTGAACCATTCTGAGAAGGCAGGACTGATCCCTCTTCATCCGTTTCCAGGCCATCAAGGTGCATCTGAGAAATCCGTGGAAGTGAGACTCCAGACGCTATTGGTTGGGTATCCAGCTCCTTCTCATTCTCCTCCCTCTCCTCTGTCACAATCCCCAACCCAGGATGAGGAATTTTGGCAAATACTTTCCTAGCCCGTGCCCCCTCTGGAGAATTCATAACGTCTTTGTACTGTTTTGGAAAATTCTGGGGCCGCACTTTGAATAACTGGAGAAACAGGAAGTAAGGGTTATGTCAAATGTTAAGGTTTGACCAAAGGGCTCCAGGTCCCGGTGCCTACCTCTGCCATCTTGACAAGGATGTCCACCTTGCTGAATTCCAGGTGAGCTCGGGGTCCCCAGCAATACCGGATTGTTGAGGTTCCTCGATCGTCATCCCGCACTTCCTCGGGCAACAAATACTGCTTCTGGACAAATTCCTAACAAGAATGGATAAGTTCAAACAGTTCAGGAACAACTTGAAACAATCACCATCATGATGTAGGATCACCGTTTTGAGAAACTTTGTAAAATTTCGCTCGTCGATGTCCAGCAAGTCATGGATTCCCAATTGACTCACGGAGCGCCAGATGACCTCTGAAACGTAAAGCACATCCGCATTCCGCAAGTGAAAAATTGCATTTGAAAAGCTTGTAAACGGTGAAGTTACCTTGTTTGATTCCAATGGACGAGTCGCTCATGTAAATCAGCGACAGAGAGATGAAGAGGATTGACTGGACAGCTTCTTCATGTTCCGTTGTAGCCGAGGGGACAAACTCCTTGACGAGTTTGATGGGCTGGAACTTGCTAACGAGCATGTAGCTGCTCAATCCAGTGATTCCCAAGTCCAGGCTCACTTGATGAGTTGATTCGTTCAAACCGTACAGTTCAATACCAAAAGCCTACGACAGGAATAAACCGATATGGACAATTCATGCAAGGCTTGGCTTTACACAAGTTGACTTGACACCATTCCCTTACCCCTTTGAGCAATTTCTGGACTTGCTGGAGAATTTCCTTGTACACAGTTGGCTTGAAATTTGCTCCCTTCATGACAGCTTTCGTAACATCAGCTCGTTTGATGGGTGTTCGTTTTCCGTGAGCGATGAGAAGGAAAAATACTCCTTCCGACGCCATTTCCTTTTTAGAATTCCCAGCATTCTGAGTAAGATTGAAGTCATCATCCGCCTCGTCGGCGTAATTCTGAGGCTTCCCTGAGCCTTTGCCACCTCGCTTTGGCTGATCCCTTGTCGTAGCGGTAGTGTTAGCCCTGGTTCGACGTTTGTCCTTGTCCTGCGTCTTAGATTCTTCCTCTGATTCTGACGATAGGGCTAATTGAAATGATAAAGGTAGTTTCTTGCAAATCAGTGATACAAAACTAGCAAAAGAAGTGTCTTAAGACGTGAAGTTCTTACCAGCAGCAGCGTTCTTGAGTGGTCTTCCTTTGGAATGACCTGCCCTTGTTTTCTGGCTACCCTTTGCTTCTGGTTTCAGCGTCACATTTCCGTCCCAGTCCGAGTCCACCCCTGGAATATCAAAAACAAACATAAACAATCAAAAATGTCGCTTACCCGTCAAGTAGGTTCGCTTACCGGTAGTTCGTTTACGCTGCTTCCGGCTTGCTGAACTCATCCTTACCCCTGAGCGCTGGAATGTGGACTGGAATGACAATGAAACGAAACGAAATTAACGCTGATTTCCTGCTGTCTGTCTGAACTTGTTATGGCGCGGGAGACGACGAGGCGGGACGCGAGAGACTGAATGGCGCCTGCAGACGACATCGCCCTCTCGCGTGTAGATTTTCGATGAAAATCCTTATGGGAATTTAACATGGGGGAGTCAGGGGAAGATAGGAGACAAAAAGGTTCACATGGAAAAAGGTTCCGCGCCATGCACTTTCCATTGGAACCTTTTCATCTCTTTGCATCCCCTGTCATCCCATGTTAAATTCTTATAAGGTTTGTAGTTCAAAAATGAAAATAAAACTACACAGAAATCTCTTTGTTTGTCTTGCAATTCCTCCAGTCGCCAGTTCCAGTCCAGTAGTTCCAGGATTGTTACGACTTTTTTTTGCCAGGTTTCCAGGTGTCAGAGGTCAGGTCAGGTCAATCTTCAGTACCCCAACAAATGGGATCCCATGCATTAAGAATGAAAAATAAAGATCCGTTTGTCATTGAGGTAATTTTAATATAAAATTATTCATAAATCTTCATAATTAAATAATTTGACAGGAATAAAACGAGAATAAATGAAAATTAAATCAAGTACACAAGTTGGTAACAAAAAGTCATTTTGGTAAAATTCCAATGAGTACTTTGTAAAAAGGAGATCAGTAAATTTCAAAATGGCAGAAATTGGTCAAGTAATTCCTTAAAACTTGTAGCAGCAAATTGGAGAGTGAAGCTCTTGAAGCAAGCGATGACTTGATTCTAGACGGATCAAGAACGGTTTATGGCAGAAGCATGCCAGTGCTGGGGTCAATTCCAGTAATGGTTGACTTTTGATCTGGGAAGGCCGTGCTCCAGGGTTTCTCTGCACAACGTCTCCCTTCCAGCATCAGACTCGGGTTCGGAAAAAGGAGTTTGGACCCACCGGAAGCATCCGCAGCATTTCTCAAAGCCATGATCCCATTTTCGTTGACTTCGCTCATAAGGCACGTATCATGAAGATCGTAAAATCTATGAATAGGTATAATAAACAAGAATTATTTAGACAATGAGGAATTTATACAAGTTTTTAAACTTGGGAGCTCACTTTTTTGTCTGTTCGTCAATGCTATCATGAAGGAGTTTCGATGTCCATTCCTCAGTCACCGAGTCACCATCCTCCGCCGTCATTCGTCGCTCACCAACTGATACGCCGTTCAGAATCCTTTCAAAGAAAAATAAGTCGTTAGAATTTTCCACGTTAAAGTTCGATAAGAGTTTTTCTCGTACTTGTTTTGAGAGAGACTGATAGGTTGTCCGTGATAAAATTCGGCCGTCGAGACCATGAAGACAGTATGGGCAACCAGGTGACCTTCGTCACTGAGGACCTTCACTGTCCAATTCCCAGGAACCAAGGGCATCCTCAGGGAAGGCTTTGCAAAGTTTGCCTAAAATCATAGACATTACATCAAGTATCATCATTTAAACGAACGTAAAAACTGAAATTCTGTACTCACGGTTGTCCCAATCTCAATTGTAAAATTCTGCACGGCTTGGACTGAATGCAGAGGATTGGTCCAGACAAAGGTAAGGTTGAGTTGTTCATCCGCGTAGACGTGATACGCCAAGGTTGGCTCACTCAATGGACCCAAACTACCCGCAAAGTTACGAAAGATTTGTTCCTTTTGGTCATAATCAGATCCAACTTGAAGGTGCTAAAATAAGGAAACCAAAAAATGTCATAAGCCTTAATCCCATCCAATAACGTTCCTCTCACCTGAATTTTTGCCTGGTACTTGGCGATTTCAGAACTCCAGGATTCGAGGGTCACCCAATTTTGCAATTTGAACCAAGACTCGGCCGTGGTCAAAACAATTTCACCAAAAAGAATGTCATAGTGGGCCAGAATCCCAGCAACACGATCATTCTGAACGTAGACGCTCATGGCTTGCAACGTGGCTCCAATCCCTTTCATTCCTTGGGCGTGAACTTGGAAATTTTGTAAAAGTTCACCTCCAGCGATTCTTCCAAGGGAGGTCCCAACTGTTAGAACGGAGTCGTCTGGCTTTGGGGTCAAATCATGATGGTGATAAACGTTTTGCCAGTAGCTGTCCAATGTGGGATAATGTGAATCCAGTCGATGGGGGTACAAATGAGACTCCAGATGATTGATGATCCCTTGATTCACGACAGCTTCAAATTTTCTACCAAAGAAAAGGAGCTTCCCTTGTGTCTCCTTTGAATAATATCAACTAACTGTCAAAATATGAAAATCAACTCTTGATTGTTCAAGAAAACTTTGACCGACCTGCAATCGATTCCAATCGGAAAGGCGAAAGTCGTTGGGTGAACATCTGAAAATAATAAATTGGAATGCAATTCCCAGAATAAAATAAAATAAGAAGAAGAAATTCGACATACCCACACCAATCGACGATATTTTTATACTGGCACTTGCACCCCAACTTCCTTTTCCAATTTGTCACGTGCAAATTATTGTCGATGAAGGAAGTACACATTTCCGAATTCCTCAGAGCGATGTGGAAGAAACTCTGCAGTAAGAAAACAAGAACTGGTTAATGAATAGGTTTAAATTTTGAACTAATTAGTTTTAATTGAGCTTTTATTACCTCCGCCGGGAGCAGCGTGTGCTCAAATATTGATAAGAGCCCATTCACCAAGTCATCCTCAGTTGTAACCACGTATTTCACAAAATCCCTATGAAGTGCTACCCAATCGCTTCCGCCGTCCATCAGAATCCCTGGATGTAAAAGTTCAAACTTAACCACTGGTTAGGAGAGTGGAAAGAATTCAGCGTGTTGTTACCGGCTGGAAGTTTTCGGTCTCCGACTCTCCACATCCGATACTCACATTCAACAAAGGTTTTATCAAGTCCTTGTTTGAGAATAAAATTCTGGACATCTCTTCCATGACTCTTCAGAAAATTCTTGCCCTTGTTGAGGGTTAGAAACGTTTCCAGTTGGGTTACAGGCCTACGGAGAAAGAATTAGGGTCAACTGTCAACAAAGTTTTCGCCAAAGTACTTCCTGGCCAACTTACTTGAGAGGAAAGTCAGATTCGCTGAGGTTGATGACATAATCCCAGTGCCAGCCCCATGCTTCTGAATTCCTCACAAGTTCGGTCATACCCGAGAGAAGAATTTTGAGCAAACTGGCTCCTCCCCAAATAGTTGATTTCCGGTCCCTCATAAATTGGATGTGCTTCGGTAATTTGTATCCAATGGCCAAAAGCTCCCGAAACATGTAGTCTTGCCTCTGTAAAACATTGTACGACAAAATCCTATAACTTTTACATCTTATTTTATCATAAGTACTTACAGCATCAACATGAATATAAAAGTAGTGGCGTTCATGAAAGAGGGATTTGATTAAGCGGATCACTTGACGAAGTGCCCGTCCGTTCAGGGTCAAGAAAAATACGATGCGGGCAGTTCCGCCTCTGGACGCTTCTGCCAAGAGTTGGTCTGAAGGATTCTGGAAATCGACTGGGGATTGACTGATTTCCCTTTCTGGAAAATAAATTTATGTTGGGGTGACACGGCGTTAGATAAATTGTTAAAAGTTCCTAGACAACGTACCTCGAAAGACACCAGTTTCATAGACATCGATGACAAAGTAACCACCACAAGTGACGTGATTGTTCTCCTCCCGCAAATCCAAAGGGCACTTCATATTGCACTCAGAAGGACCAGAGATGGTCGGCACAGACGGTTTCGTATTTCCACAAAAGCATTCAACCCTAAAAATCATGAAATGGCAAAGGGGTGAATGAATTTATATGACTTTATGTGAGCCTTACGAGTACTGGAGTCCAGCAAAGGGGAATCCAGATTGAAGGCACACATCAACACAATTCTTTGGAGAATTTGTGTCTTTCAGGAGGACATAGTAACCATTGAGGAGACGATTGTCCTTGTCATCTCGAAAGCATCCGACGTGCTTCATGTACGTGGTATCTGGGAAGACGAAGAGTGCCAAACATTTTGACTGATTAGCAGCTTTTAAATATCCCATCCCACCTTCCACCTCTCTGCTTACCATCCCGCTTGCAGAACCGTGGCAGCCTTTTGGGGTAGAGATTGTCATTTGCAATGAGACAAGTTATGTTTGCCAAGTGTTCTTTGCAGTATTGCGTCTTAGCACGACGAAGAGCTGAGATTGCATCCTTCCCAGTAATGGCACAATTCGGTACAAAATTCAATCCCTCCAGGAATGACGGACTAGGCACTTTGGTTTCCTAGAAAATTGTAAAGGAATTATGTTGCTACGTCTAAATAGAATTGGGAACTCCGCTGGTCTGTATTCTTACTCCAAAATCAGCAACAGGAACGCTAGACTTCTTCTCTTGTAAATCTGACCTGATCTTCTCATCTCTCTGAATCTGATTGTCCGCGACTATCGCTTCTGGATGCTGAAAACAGAAATAAATTACAAGAAAATCACTGACTGAAGATTTATGGGAATTTCTAGGTTTGTTTCAAATAGAATCTTACCGAAAGAGGAATCTTCGATGGAACCTCATTTTCTGGAATGAAAATGAGCCTAAGTGCTAAAAGTAGCTGAGCAATGAGGATAAAACCTAGAAACAGAAAGATGCTTTTATATCTGAGGAAGAACTTCCGGGCATTGTCTTCTCCAGCCATTCGGATTGTGCTGGATCTCCGGCGTTGATTCATGGCGATATTCTCGGCATTGTCGCTCTGGACCCTTATGCCCTTAGCTTCACCGACACCCTTAAATGAAGGCAGAAAAAGTTCAATTTAACAAGCAAAGAACTCGCACGATTAATTAATTATTCACAAATTCAAATTTGAATTTACTGGAGAAATTTAAATTTGGCGGGTACGGAATTAGGTAAACGCTACTCATAACCACTCCGACCATCATTTCGACTTCTAAATCACTGTTGGGCAGACAAGGGTAATTTTCAAATAACATCTTGATTCTACAACTTTTAATGATACCACTTGCATTTGCTCTTCCAAATTAAATTGGCGTAATCAATCATTAATTAATTAGCCCCTTGAATCAATTTTAATTGTAGTATTATTAATTGTTAACTCCAAAATTAGAATTAAATAGTTTTGCTTCGGCCTGAATGTGGGTGTGACGAGGAGGGATGGCGAAGAGCTTTTTGTAGAACGTTTGGCATTTCGAACTTTTTTTTTGAGCAAAACATTCATTCATTCATTCATTCATTCACATTTGTTTGGACGGTTTCGTTGGATTAGTTTTCCAGTCTTAAGGTAATTACCAATCAATTGGTCAAGTTAATCAAATGTGCTGATATGATCTTTGTTCTTTTGCAGCCAGAATGGCGGATTACGAGCAAGTGAAGGCCCAGCTCCTTACTATCGTCGGAAATACCTCCGGTTCTCACAAAGACCAAGCGGATCGTTACCGAATCATCCTGGAATTGATTGCTAAGGATGTCAAAGTGGACCATGTTGCGATGAGCCTGAAAGCTCTCGTTGACCACAGTGAGTTTATATCCGCACTGTGTAACTAGGACTCGGGTAAACGTTACATTTAGGAATTAATTTTCCGTTTTTTCAGTGGTGAATGAGACGGTTTCACTGGTTGTCTCACGGCTCATTTTCACGGATATTGCAACGATCCTAAGCACACTCCCGGATCCAGTAGCACAGGAAGTCTCTCATTACACGTTGGACAAGGTAGGTTGGAGTTTCACGTGGATCCACTTTATTCTGAAACACTTGTGGAAACACTATGTCAGAATACTTCTTGATCTCTTCCATCCTCAGGTCCAGCCGCGAGTCATCTCGTTTGAGGAGCAAGTAGCAACAATCCGTCAACATTTGTCCAAGATTTATGAAAATCAGGAGCAGTGGCGTGAAGCGGCTCTCGTCCTCACTGGGATCCCACTTGAGACGGGTCAAAAGTAAGGTCCAGTTGCACACTCAATTATTTTCATTTGTTACTAAGTATATCTTTGTATCGTTTAGGCAGTATTCCGTGGACTACAAATTGGACGTTTACTTGAGAATTGCAAGACTTTATTTGGAGGATGACGATGCAGTGCAGGCTGAGGCTTTTATCAATCGTGCATCCCTGCTCCAGGTAAAATTCAAAGTTTTGAAGTTGTTTGATTGGGTTCGTGATTCTTTTTTCTGATCAAAACTTTCAGAACGAGTCCAAAGATGAGCAACTTCAAATCCACTACAAAGTCTGCTATGCCCGTGTTCTTGATTTTCGTCGCAAGTTCATTGAAGCAGCTCAGCGGTACAATGAACTTTCTTACCGAGTAATCATTGCTGAAGAGGAGCGTGTAAACGCTTTGAAGAATGCCCTGATCTGCACAATTTTGGCTCCAGCTGGACAGCAGAGGAGTCGAATGCTCGGAACGCTCTTCAAGGATGAGCGATGTCAGAATCTCCCTGCTTTTAACATCCTGGAGAAAATGTACTTGGAACGGATCATTCGGAAAATCGAATTAAAGGAATTTGAGGACTTGCTTGTTGCTCATCAGAAAGCCATCACTGCTGATGGTGACTGAAGACTCAATCTTGATTCCTAGCTTCCTACCTTCTCTTACAGATTTCCAATTTTCCTAATTTCATATTCCAGGGTCAACAATTTTGGAGCGGGCAGTCGTGGAGCACAACCTCCTTGCAGCCAGTAAACTCTACAACAACATTTTGTTCTCGGAATTGGGAGCCCTTTTGGAAATTTCACAAGACAAGGCGGAAAAGATTGCATCTCAAATGATCACTGAAGGGAGAATGTCAGGTCACATTGACCAAATCGAGTCCATCGTCTACTTTGAAGCAAGAGATTGCCTTCTTTACTGGGACAAACAAATTCAATCCCTCTGCTACGATGTTAACCAAGTGATTGAGAAAATTGCAAACGTTTCACCAGAATGGATGAGCAAGTATTCCGAGGAGCAAATGTGCTAAATTCTTCTAAAATTATCACTCCCCTCATCAATTACTTTTCGACACTGACTTGGCCGAATAATACAAAGTGGGAAGATACAACTGCAATTTAATAATTAAATTAAATTTACTTAAATTATTTAAGTTTAACTTTTATCTGCGGAACGCTGAAAAATGTTCGTCTGGTTGTACTGGCCATTGGACATCTTCCTTGCGGAGGAGGGAACAAATGGTGGACTGAAGGGAAATGATTAAATCATTTGTTAAACTTGTAAATGTTACAAGTTTACCCTTATTTATAGACTCTGGACGGAACATGGAAAATTATCTGGAAGGTCTTGCAAATTTGCAAAGTTCGATTAGACAAACAGGCGTCTCACAGAATTGTTGCATAATATTCCTCCAGCATCCTACCCACCTAAACCCTCCTGAATGCTCCCCCGTTTGTCCATGATTGTCTCCAGTGCAAAATCCTCTTCAGCAGGTGGATATATTCCTCCAGGTCACTACGCATGTCCCCATTAGATGACATTCGTCCTAAATATCCCAATTTAATTGATTAATAATTAGATTAATTCACAACCAAAGAAAACAAAACAAGAACTAGATTTGTTTGCGACCAATTTGAACTTCTGAGCGCGGGAAATGAAACTTAGAGGGAATAAGTTCTGGAATTAATAAAAATT